>JAESVK010000969.1:924982-976282 GCA_017140935.1 Hamamelis virginiana
TATATATATATATATATATATATATATATATATCATTCTACTATAAGATCGACCTTACATAACCTTATGCAAGGTCAGCTTCATATCTCCAATTTTAGAAGACTGTTCGTAAAACTGACCGTTGGATTAGATGCTCCCCTCTATATGTCATGCCTGCAAAAAATCACAGTGATCTAACGGTTGGTTTTTTAAATATGTCATTGTGAAAATATCCAACCTATTTGTTTTCCCAAAAATCACCAATTTTTTTTAACGTCAGACATCTAATCCAACGGCCAGTTTTACGAACTGTCTTCTAAAATTGGAGATATAGAGCCGACCTTGCATAATCTTATAAAAGGTCGACCTTATAATAGAATGACTATATATATATATATATATCACAATTTTATTAGTGAGAGAAATGGACAGGATCGATCATAGGAGGCTTAGAACGTCCAAGTTGCCCACCGTACTTTTTAATTTGTTAAAGAAGTGACACAATGGGAAGAAAAAGGAAATATTCATGCATGAATGGATAACGTTTTGGTTACTTAGCATCGATCTGCCATGTTCTTGGAAATTACAAGTCATATGTCATGTTTTAATTACTCAGCATCTGTCATGTTTCTCGGAATTATGAAGTGAAGTTTTTGAGGGTTTTGGATGTGAAAAATTTAAAATAGAGTAATTCTATACATCGCTACAATGAATCGTTACAACTATCCCTAGTTGCAAAAAGAAAACAATGATAGTTTTGGAAAATCACCGATGGGTATTTTTGAAAATTCACAATCCTTGTTTCTTATAGCGATATATAGTTGTAGTACGTAAAATGCTGTAGCGATGCATAACATTTTTCTTATTAATATTAATAATTGGAAATCTTTGTCATTAATTATATATTAATGTATTTTCAATTCATTTAATGGGGGCCGGGCCATCCCATGAGAAAGAACACCCATGCATGTTTCATTTTCTTAATTACATATTTACACAAACAAGCTAGTTTTAAGTCTATCCATAGTCTAGCTAGCTTAGTTGGTTTAAGTGATGTAAAATGTATGAAACGTCTGGGATTTAACCATTCAAGTCTTTGTAATGAAATTTGTCTTGAAACTTGTTTGTAAAAGTATATTTTGACTTTTTCACTAGTCTTATAGTTATGGTCGTATCTTTATAATTGTATCTATGTTCCTCTCGTTACAAGTATTTGATAGTTAGTTAGAATCCTCATATCGATTATGAAAATAATGGGTTAGATCGAGGACCTATCCTATAGTGTGTGTGTGTATATATATATATATATATAGAAGTGCTAATATAAGGTGCACCTGATGCTTCTTGCATCAGGTGCCCTCTTGTAGAGTCACTTGCGGTGCAGATTTTAGAAAACCGACCGTTGGATTAGATACCCCAATCATGTGTGTCATGCCTGCAAAAAATCACAGTGATCCGACAGTTGGTTTATGAGAAAACTGACTGTGAAAATATGATAACATTTTAAAGAACAAAAAAATCACAGTTTTTCAAAGTTACATATTTCAAAAACCAACCGTTGGATCACTGTGATTTTTGACAGGCATGACATACATGATTGGAGTATCTAATCCAACTGTCAGTTTTCTAACATTTGCGCCGCAAGTGGCTCTACAAGATGGCACCTGATGCAAGATGCATCAGGTGCACCTTATATTAGCGCTTCTGTATATGTAAGTGTCTTATAGTTGAAACCCTCACTATTGATTTTATGTGAAGAATCATTGTTGGGGTGGTAGCAAAGGGTAAAAATGGTAGATTGATTGGTGTTTGTACAAGAAGGATTGATCAATGGATTTTGTAACGCTCAATTGGTAGTTTCCCCCCAAACAAGGGAATATTCATGACCTCATGGTTTTTTGGGTTGATTGATCAGATGTAGGCTTTTAACCAGATTTAATTTTCTAATAAAGTATCTTTCTAGCCACCTTAGAAAAAGAAAATTCATTCAAAATAAATAATTATGTAGCAATTGATGCCACCCATGAGGGCAAATAGTCATATAAACCCCATAACTAGTTTCAAATATAATCACTTCATGGGGACAATACTACACTCTCTACAATTAGGAAGATGAATTTGTTCCAAAGGTACAATCATGAAAGCAATTTTTCTTTTCTTGAATTTATGCATTTTAGAATTGATGAATTAAGATCCTCTCATTGATGTATATATTTGAATATCATTTTCACCTCCTCTAGGGTTTTTAAAAGAAAAATGATAGACAGACTGTCAAAATGATCATCCCAGCCGGCCTTTCAACCATACAGGATTTATCCGATCCCCGATGACAACGGCATGAGCTTTGGTATGTAATTTGCTTAGGTGATCCTTCTAATAATACCCTTTTTAAAATCCTTCAAGTTTTTTTAATGGAAGTATCATTTACACCGTACTAACTTATCAATTTGGATATAGATAATCGTTTTATCATCGTGTGTATGACAATATTCCAAAAATGAGAAAGGAAATTGACCTATAAATTGTATTTAAGTGACTAAAATTTTATGAAGAGGAGACTATTATGCTAAAAGCCACCAACAAGTAATTATCATTATTAATATTATTGATGTAGATTTATGAACTAATCAATTATTGATTAATTGACCTTTCTCATCGACCAAGTCTTTAATCTAAATTAAGCTAGTTTAGTTAAATTTTAAACAATATGGACCACAAGATTATTTGAAGTTACAGCCTCTTTAATCCATTGTTGGCCAAATGACAACCTCCATCTTTTCTCTATATTCAAAATTAATGTGGACGGTGCTTGGATTAAGGGAAGTTGTAATGGTAGAATAAATAGAAATGATTCGGTATGTCGATTATATATAATATTTTAGACACATAACACCTATCACGTGCCTGTCATATAATAAAATAGGAGTAGTCATGCGAGATGAAAATGGTAGATTTATTGCAGGGCTAGCAAAAAGATGCAGATATATGGAAAATTCATTAATTACAGAAGCAATAATAATAATAATAATAATAATAATAATGCTATAGTACTAGACACCTTAAACCGAAATTAAAAACCACCATGATGTGTCCTGCTTTGAGTGGTGTGTGAAAAAGATAGAATCGATTTAAGAGAATGGACCTCACCACTCAAAACATGACACATCATGATGATTTTTAATTTCGGTTTAAATTATCTGATGTTATAGCATTTTTCAAATAATAATCTCAAGTAATAGTTGGAATTAGGTTCTCTCCGGTTTATATTTCTATAGTGTTGTGTAGTTTAGAGAGAATTTAAATTAGAAAAAATAGACTAAGTCCAATTAAAAAAAGGTCAAATTTTTCTAATTTAAATTTTTTTTTCTTTAAATTGTATAAATCTATAGGAGCTTCTAACTTAAGAGGATCAATTAGTCATGGTTACGCGCCTTTGACCCAATAAAAGTAATAGCTATACATGCACCACCCAAAGTAGACTCTTATAATTAAATGTAATGTAGACTTTCTAATATCATTGACCAGTTTGCATTTTGTTCAAGGAATTTCTCTCATTTCACCACGTCACCAACCTAAAAAAAGATTAGGATTGACCACCTTTAATTTGTGTCTCTCCTGTTCAAATAATAATAATAATAATAATAATAATAAGTTTGCATCTTCTCCGGTGCAATTGTTTGATTGTTTAAATAGATTTATTACGGAGTAATTTATAATGATGTTAAAGGTTTAAATTTATTTTCTTTAATGATATTATTTTTTTAAAAAAAAATTAAAATTAAAATTATTACTATAATTGATATTTTAGGATAAATTTTAAAAATTTTATGAAAATGATTTTTTCTTTTTTCCTTTTATTTACAATGGTAAATGGTAATTGCTATCCTCTTGAAGTTTTTCGCTCACAAAGATGAGTTTGTTCACGAAAAAACTCAAAAGAGTCCTTATGTACATTAGCACACGGGTAGGATTACACAAATAAGGTAATTCGGATTTAGTTCAAGATCGATTCGGTAAAAATTTCTTTCGGACTCGTTTATAATATAATGAGTCAAGTTCAAATCTTATTTTTGAACATGTTAATTTATCTAATCAAATTCGAGTAAAGTACTATTCATCTCAATATCTAATCAAACAATTCATGTTCAACTCGAGATCAGTTCGGTAAAAGACTTGTTTAAACTGATCGGGAAAATAAACGAGTCAAATTCAAATTCTATTGAAAGTCTTATTTAATTAATAGAGAGATGCCAAATTCTTCTTTACCAACAGATCAACTGTAACATCCGGCTCATTATTAGGGTTAGTTGAAACTTACTTGCACGTTAAGTCTACAAGCTGTGATTTGAGCTCTGAGAGTGAAGGTTTGAATTAACTTCAAAATCCAATGAAAGGGTGATTTGGCCATTTGCCGACAACACTGGGATAATTACGTAATTACCTCTTACCAGTTACCGGACAAAGATTTGCTCCTTGTTTTGGAAATGTTTTTAGAACCGGCTGGTTTAACCCGGTTTAATCGTAAAGGACCCAATCCTTGATCGATCTGATGGGTTTAATCACTTTAATGACCTGACCTACTCCATTCTCTCCCTAGGAAACATGAGATGGGGTTTCTCATTAATGGGGGGGTTTTTCTTCCCATTAATTGAATTGAGTCAGGATGAAATTTTAATTACTTGGGTGGGAATGAAACTTTTATTAGAATGAGTCCACATGTTGTGGGAAAATTATTCGGCGGCGGAGGACAGAGATTAAATTTTATGATATTGAATTTCCTTTTAACGAAATGAGTGGGAATTTTCTATCTCACTTTTTATGTACCACTTCCTGTCTCTCTCACAAAAGTCCAACTTAAAAATTATTTATATTTATATTTTTAAGGTGGATTTTTGTGAGAAGGGACAGGAAGTGGTATATAAAAAGTGGGACAGAAGATCTCCACTCTAATGAGATAGGGTGTCGATGAAATTCGATGAAACATGGTTGGTCTTGAGAGAAAATTATTTAGTGTGATGGACGTATATATCTTCAAAGATATAGAACACTTATTATATGTTATCGTGTGAGCAGTGCTTTGTACGTGTTTAAGAAGTGCAAATCCTATCGTACTAAATAAAAAATTAGAGATTTTGGTTTAAATATGAACATAGTAATAAAATTCTTGAATTATTTTTAAATTTTTTGAATTTATTTTAAATTTTTTATTGAATGAAACTTGAATTTATCGTGCATAATTCAATAATTTTTGAATTATTTTCTAATAACACATCTTTCAATAATTTATCAATTCCAAATTTGTTACAATGAGTAAGAGTAGGATCTAAACCCAAAACACCCAAGGCAAGGTTAGGGATGTCAACGGGGCGGGTTTGGGACGGGTCACCCCTTTCCCAACTCCATCCCATTTAATAAAACGTCATCCCAATCCCGTCCCAAACCCGTGACGGGTCAGGATTTGGAATCCCATTCCCGTCCCAATTAAAAGACTCCATCCCATTACCGTCCCGTCCCATTTATTATTTTCTTTCTACTTTTCTCAATTTTCTCAATACCTAAATAAATTACAAAATACATCGATGAACATTAAAGATAATTGTTACTTCTAAGAGTAAAATAAATTAAACCCCTTAAGGGCCATGATTGAAATTTAATTTTATTAATGAGAAACTTAATTGTATAATACCTATAAAATAAATATAATAAAAATACATAAATATATATAATCGGGGCGGGGCGGGTTTTTAAGCCCTCATCCCAAACCCGTCCCAAACCCTATAGGGTTTTCAAAAAAAATCCCAAACCCGCCCTTAACCCTATTAGGATGACCCCAAACCCTTCCCAATAGGGGCGGGACGGGGCGGGTACCCGGATAAACCCGCCCCGTTGACATCCCTAGGCAAGGTGTTACCTTTGCCTAAGCTCTAGGAAACTTTGGCCATAAATATTCAATCTTCCCTTAAAGGTGAACTAACTGCCAAGTAATCCCCCACCGCATTATCTTAAATAGTCATATTTACATTGTGTGTCCCAAAAATAAAATTAAAAATACTATAGCATCAAAAACTTTAACCCGAAATTAAAAATCATCCTAATGTGTCATATTTTGAGTGGTGAGGTCTCTCCTCTCAAACTGCTTTCCTCTTTTTCACGTACCATTCAAACTACGACAAGTCAGGGTAGTTTTAAATTTCGAGTTAAAGTGTGGGATGATATAGAATTGTTGAAAATAAATTACATTGTGAATCATTCTCATCTAGCACATGCCAAATTTTTTACAAAGATGAATTCACAATGGCACCCATTATGCTTAATCTCGAATCCTACAATCCTAAAATCTATAATCAATATTATAATAACAAAGGTATTTATATATATATATATTTTTTCATATAGTATATATCAATAGGGTTAGTTGTAATCATATGGTATAAAATATGAGTTTTATACTTAATTAAAAGACCTTAGTATAAGATTCTTACATGAAAAAGACATAATATATATATATTTTTTTAAATATCAAATTGGGCCTATTTTTATATTTTTAAAGATAGAGAGCTCATTTTCCTTTCACGCCTTCTTCCACAATGTCTTGTCTCAATGCCAACATGTTACCCTTTGAGGTACAGAAAAGGATTTGGAATCTAACTCCCTCTCATAAAAGGGTCATAATTGCATATAGATGGAATGTTAGGCTCTTAGGTAGTGTGGATGAGGAGAAAACGGCCCACGTAGAGGTTTAATAGTTTTGCATGTAAGTTAAGGAATCTAAAAACAATGCTCTTGAATAAGCCAATTAGGTGGTGAAGTTGGTAAAAGCTTCTTCACTATTGTATCTGGTTCTGGTTCGCATCCCATCTTCAAGAAGAAGAGAAAGAAGTACAGTTAAAGAATCTTAAAGTTTTTAAAATTAATAATTAAAAAATACTTAAATAAATAAAATTAATAATCATATTTCTCGAATCCGTGCACTGGCAGCCAATTAGGTGGTGAAGTTGGTAAAAGCTTCTTCAGTACTGCATCTGGTTCTGGTTCGCATCCCATCTTCAAGAAGAAGAGAAAGAAGTACAGTTAAAGAATCTTAAAGTTTTTAAAATTAATAATTAAAAAGTACTTAAATAAATAAAATTAATAATTATATTTCTCGAATTCGTGCACTGACAGTGCACGGATTCGAATCTACGAGTATTGACGTAATGTTTTTATTAACATAATGGTCATATTCATGCACGGGAGCAACCAAACCTTTATGGGTTGAAGTTAGAAACTTGAGGGAGTTATTGTAGATTTACCCTCTTTGGTTGGTCTTAGGCTTTTTCCATCATTAGTTATTTAGTAAATAGGGAATAGTATGATCCATCAGTCCTCCTCCTATCTTATTATTTTCAATTAAATATAAGTTAAAAATATTTTTTTTTACATTTAAAAATTTTCAAAATACAAGATCCAAACTGAACCAGCGCTATGAAAAGTTAGTCAAAATTTTGATTCATTTAGCGATACTAATTCATTAAAGATAAATGAATAGCACTAATCATAAAAATGGTCTCATTCTTCTTTGAAGCTGACATTACATTGCAACCTTCCATAATTAATTAAATATAAGTTAAAAATATTTTTCTTCACATTTAAAAATTTTCAAAATACAAGATTCAAACTAAACCAGCGCTGTGAAAAGTTAGTCAAAATTTTGATTCATTTAGCGATACTAATTCATTAAAGATAAATGAATAGCACTAGTCATAAAAAATGGTCCCACTCTTCTTTGAAGCTGACATTCCATTGCAACCTTCCATAATTAATTATCAACATAATTAATAGAGATATAAGTATTGCTAGATACAGTGAATAATTAAATTTCCTTAATTATCAATATAGTTGCAATTTTGCAATCTTTTTGTAACTTCAAAATAAAAAATAAAACTTAACTTTTGTACATGCTTTTAATCTGTCATTGTTATGAGTAAACTAAAAAGAGTGAGTGGTTTTTAGTTTTATTTGTTAAGCAATTTATTTATTTTTGCTTAAAGATAGAAACACACACCTTTAACTTAATTAATTATAATACTAACAAATGAGTATAAATACATTTATATTTACTCCAATTCAAAAAAATCTTTCTAAGAATTAAAAATATACCATTAGATTATGAAATCATTGGTAAATTTGATTGATTTTAGGTTCTATCTCCATTAGTTTTGCTTAAAATCACTTTTGAAGAACAATTTGTTCATGTATTTCTTTAGAGTTATGTCCAAACGCCCGACATATCAAAAATTTTATACTAAAAGTGACTGTGTCAAAAATTTTGAAGAACAATTTGTTCATGTATTTCTTTAGAGTTATATCCAAACGCCTGACATATCAAAAATTTTACACTAAAAGTGACTGTGTCAAAAACTATAGAACTTAAGTTTGGCATACCATATGTCCATCTTACACACCTCAAGTTGTTTAGATAGACGTGGCAAGATCAAGAAAAATTTTGGACTCTAAAAATGATTTTAGAGATCTAAAAGTGATTTTAGATAAAATTAGTATTTTTTTTTATTTATAAAAATTTTACTAAACAAGAGTTAAGAAAATAAATGACACCCCCATTAAGTGAATGAAGATCCTATACTTGAGTTTGCTTGGTGCTTGGGTGATGTAGCATGATTTGGATGGTCTGCACATCACCTAAGTGAAAAGCAAACCATCCAGATCATGCCACATCACCCAAGCATATCCAAGCCCAAGTAAAGGGTTAGTGGCGGTATTTCTTTGCTTTTAGGAATGGGATTGGTGATTTAATATTGTCCCTACTTCAAAAAAATAAAAATAAAAATAAAAATAAATAAAAAATTAAAAACCAAATCTGTGATAGGGAGCAGGGTTGGTGATAAATGAAGAGGGAGAAAATGCTGGCCCTTGTGAGATATTTTCAATGGCGAATTGGGTTATTATGCTCTGTGGACCATTTGCATTGAGCCAGAACGCCAAGACTCCTATATAAAATGGGTTGCTGAGTCATACACTCATACAGCTAAAGGTCATCTATAACCATCTCTTGGTCTTGGGCTGAGAGTTCATGATCCACCGACCCCCAACCTCCCTCTCTCTCTCTCTCTCTCTCTCTCTCTCTTTCTGGGAAACGAGTGATAGAAAATTGAACCTTTACCTTCTCTTGTGAAAATGTGTGGACGAATTGGACCCTGAACAAACACGCTGAATCAGAATTGTCAAAAGAAGCTTCGTCTCCGTCTGTCTGTCTCTCTCTCGTGTCTTTGAAAACGAAACCAAAAGCAGAAAAGAAATCAATCCTTCTTTGAAGGAGAAGGAGGAGAGAGAAAGAAAGAGTTGTGAAAAATAATGCGAGCTTTAAATGCGAGTTGGCTTTCGTGGTTTCTTATCATCTTCTCTTAACGACTAAGTATAGAGAGCCTTAGCTTTATATTCATATATATATATTATTTGTCTGACTCAAAATCATTTAGATCAACAATACCCTTTTCACACCGTACAATATCTGAACAGAGGAATGGAGTTTTATGCATACCCATCGCATTCTTTTCCCCCATCTTCGTCTTCGTCTTCATCTTCGCCTTCATCTTTCTTTTGGGATTTGGTTCAAAGGGCTAAAGAGTTTCTCAATTTTGCGGTTTCCGCGGTTCTTGGAAACATTTTCTCTGCGATCTTCACCTTCTTCTTCGCATTAGGTTGGTCTCTTCTTCTTCTTCTTCTCAATGTCTTTGTTGATTTCTTTTTAAAACTTTTGTTTGGAAATTCTATTTTCCTCTTTGCTTCTTCTTTATGTATTTTGTTCCTTTCTTGATTAAACGGTACTCAATTCTCGATCTGTCTTTTGTTTCTCTGATGTGGGTTTTGCATTAAATTGGATTTGGGTTATTATGTTTCTCCTTAATTACTAACACTTGCCATAATATCTAATTCTTGTTGTTGTTGTTTTAAATAATTATTGGTTTGACGGTTTGCATTTCATTAGTTCTTCCAATTTGGGACATTAAATTCAAATTCTCGGAAAAGAAAATGAATTTACCGAGGAAAAGTATACATGTGTTTGTACCATTTTTTGTTGGATTGGAAATATGATTAAACCAGAAGATGCTCTGCAATCGGACAAAGGGTTTGGGATTTACTGTCGTTTCCTTTTTCAAAGTAATTTCTAGAACCAGGGTTGATTTTGTTTGATTCCTTAGGAACTTAAGATTTTAAAGCATCCACATTTCGAGGAATAATATGTTTTCTCAAAATTGTTAGTGATGGGATAAGCAATTTTTGTGTCCGCAGTGGGTACTTGCTTAGGAGCCATGACAGGAGCTTTGATAGGCCAAGAAACTGAAAGTGGGTTTGTTCGTGGGGCTGCAGTTGGAGCCATATCCGGAGCTGTTTTCTCTATTGAGGTCTTTGAATCTTCTCTTGTTCTATGGCAATCAGATGAATCTGGAATTGGGTGTCTCCTCTATTTGGTGAGTAATTAATATAGCTTCTCACCCTATTGATTATATAAGCTTGGGTGTTGCTTTAAAAGTTTTCATCAATTTTGGACTCTGCATTGAGAAATTAGGATTTACAGCTGTGTTTGATATTTGATAAATTGACTGACATGTTTGATCCTCAAGCTTCTTTCGATTGCAAATTTTCATCCCCAACGAACCATTCATGATGATTTCTGTTTTTGAATTGTGCAGATTGATGTTATTGCAAGCCTTCTAAGTGGTAGACTTGTTCGCGAGCGGATTGGTCCTGCCATGCTAAGTGCAGTGCAAAGTCAGGTATTGTGACACCCACATGATAGTGTCATTTAAAGCATACACATAGATAGCAATGCCTAAACTTATCACCATTTGCTGAGAATTCTAATGTGATTTTTCAGATGGGTGCTGTTGAAACGAGCTTTGAAGAGAGTCCCAATATCTTTGACACCGGAGGGGCCAAGGGATTAACGGAAAATTCAGTTGAAAAGATCCCAAAGATTAAAATCACCAGTAATAACAATGCAGATGCTTCTGGAGAGAGAGACTCCTGTTCAGTCTGCCTTCAGGTTCGATCATAATTTTTCTTCTACAGTTAAATTTATCCCTTTTTAGGGACAGAATTAGGAGTTTGATTAATTGCAAAGAAGAAACTTTATCTAATCATGGTCTAAAAATTTACATTTTCAGGATTTCCAACTTGGAGAGACGGTTCGAAGTTTACCACATTGTCATCACATGTTTCACCTACCTTGCATCGACAAGTGGCTTCTTAGGCACGGTTCTTGCCCATTATGCAGGAGGGATCTGTAATTTATTTTCTGTAAATTAAAAAGGAAAAACGAAAAAAAAGAAGAGTTCTTTTATTATACATTAGTATCAATTGTTACGGTTCTTTTCCTCTTTTTGTTCATTTAAACACTGAATTATACCTTTTCTCCAGTAGTTCGGGTATGCATATCATGAGCTGGATCACTGTACTTGAGTTGAGATCATGTATAGAATTTTTGAGTAATCATAGATTATCTTGCTTCCATTGATTTATCTGCTCTAATTCTTCTACTTCTTCTTCTTCGAATTGTTATTTTGTCGAGTACAAAAACTAAACTGACCCTGGTCATGTAGGGCCACAAAGACAATGATAGAACAATCTTGTGAAGCAGGGTGTTGTAGTCGTGGACAAGGTACAGGGTGCTTTAGTTTTTTTACATGCGGTAGGATTTGAACCCACATCTCCCATGTTGCACGTCTGCTCCATAGTAGTGCATGTTGCTTTGATTTTGTGTTTGGTATTCAGAATCTGTGCATCGGGAAAGGCTTGTGGCTTCAATACTGGCTTAAATAGTATGCTCATTTATCCATTCCCCCCCCCCCAAAAAAAAAAAAAAAACTCTCTCTCTCTCTCTCTCTCTCTCTCTCTCTCATATTTTCTTTCTTTTATGGTGAGGCAGACTGATTGGAGTTTGATTCTAGTCGTTTTCTATCATCAAGATCCTTTTGGATCATAAGGACTCTATCTGTTCCCTATACCTACAGAAATGATCTAGTCAGCATATGCTTATATGAACTTTTGTAAGCATGAAGCCCGTAGATAATTATGGGATACATATTTTGATACTAAAAATCACATTGATCCACAGGTCAGTTTTTCGGAATTGTCATTGACAAAAACTGTGACAGTTTTTTAGTAATTACATTTTTTCATAGTTATATTTTAAAATTCTGACATTGGATCATTGTAATTTTTGACATGCAAGACATCCATAAATAAACAGATTAGATCGGGACTGCTGTACCTATTGGTTTCCACTTTTAGTGGATAGTTATTGGGTTTGAGCATTTGATAGAAAAGAAAAGGAAAGAAAAATGAAAAAGAAAAAGAAAAAGAAAGAATTGAATTCCCTCCAAGATTTCAAGAATTATTGGTCATTAGTTCAATTATATTGTACTTCATTACAAGGACATCTGAAAACCACCTTAACCGACCCAGAACCCAACCAACCCTGATACCAATTAAGCCAAGGCTCCTTGGGTACTAGACTGTGCAGGGTTGGTTAGCCATACTCCCATATTGGAAATGTACGCCACAAGCTTTTAATTGGATTGTTTGTGATAAGTATGTCCAACGAGCTGGTGGATGGCGATTGGTTGGATCCAAAACTAAGGCCCCATTTAGATTAGTTTTGTCTAAATTGCTCAAAATTTCAAATGGGCCGATCATAATTTTACTTTTGGATGATTTGAGGGATGATAGGATGAGTAGCCAAACAGACTCTCTAAATTTTATCACAATCACTTTTAATAATATGAAAATTTTATCATGCGAAGAGATGGTTTGGCATAACTTTATAGATACATGGAGACACATGGTTCTTCAAAAGTTATTTTTAGGCAAAACTAATCTAAACGGGGTCTAAGATATCTTGTTATCAACGTTAATTGGGAGAGTAATATTGATTAATTGCATACTATCAATGATCTGAAACTCAAAATCTATGATTTGTTTCGAATCATGGGTGGGCTTGGTCTGGGTAACAAAAAACAAGGAGAACACAATCCAAGTATCCAACCAGACCAGTAAGTGGATGAGAAAGTTTGGCAATGTCACCTAAAAACTAAACTTCCTCTTTGGATATCATGGGATCTTAAAGGGCCCCAAATTAAGATGGCTGTGGAATGGTTGTTATCACTAGAATTGCAAGAAGAAAAGGAAATAATTTCAGGAGGATTTGTGCCAGAAAGGGGCAATAGAAAGTCCTGTTCATCAGTGCTACATCCATTTTACAATTCAAGAGCTCGAATAAACTCTTTAAGAAAATAATAATAATGATGGTTGAAGTAACATTTTCTATCTGTTAAATGGATTGCCTACAGGCATCCATGACGAGTACTGTTATTCTTTTAGACCTTTTTTTTTTCTTTTTTTCCTAATGTGTAACAGTTGAAGCAGCATTATCATATTAAAAAGTGCCGGAAATCTTGATGAGGGATTGGCATCTACTCACGGGAGAAAATATTAGAAATTCCATTAATTGACAAATTCTTATCTACTCATAATTGGGCTTGTCGACTCCACAACGCATCACAAGTGAGTTCTATAAAATCGCATATGAGTGAACGGAAATTCCTCTTATGGAATTCCAAGTTTTAATTTCTTTTTGAGTGAGCTGCATCATGTGGTAAGTAACATGCCTAACATGAAAATAAGCATTTTCCATCACTCGATCTTAAGAATACTTCTAAATATTTTATTCAGACAACACTCACTCAGGACTCAGGAATGAGCAGTATATCAGACCGTACACATACTGGTAGATACTAGAGAGCCATAACACAAGATTTCTTTTGAGCCACCAATTTCAACGTCTTGACACTAAACTACGAACTACGAGCTACCCCATTAAATGGTCACGAGTACTCCTGACAGGACCTGACGATATATATATATACAAACCACATGCGATGCACATGTGAGTTTCTGTGGATAAAATTAACCATTTGAGCAATATAACTAAAATAAAATTTCAAAGTTGTTAAAATATTTCATTTAAAAGAGTTAAATCAATAAATATGAACTCAATATTATATTATAAAATTTTCATGTTATGGACAATTGTTTTTCAAAATAAGAAATAGAGTGTAAATCATACAATATTTAATAATTTTAGAAATTGAATTATATTTATTGAAAATTTTAATTAATTAAAAAGATTTTTATTGTGATTGATAGAATTGTATGAGGCCATGATTATGAAAAAAATTAATTTAATTTAAAAGATTTTTGTTGCAATTAATAGAATTTTATGGGATTGTGTCTTTCTTTAAGAAATGATGTTTGATTTAGAAACAAATTAGTATTCATAAGTTACCTTAGAAAAACTATTTCTCCTCTTTATTTTTCAATAAATATTTTTTGTTGCTTATTAGAAAAAAAGACAAATCTTTGAAACACTAAAAAAAGATAAAACTTTTTTGGTATTAAAAGCTTTGTTGAATTAGGAAATTAATTGAAAAAAAAAATGACTCTAGCTTAAAAAAAGAAGCAATTAAAGAGATTTTGTGTAATTAAAATTACAAAAGGGTAGAAGTGTCATTAGTATTTAATAAGAGGGTATTTTAGTGAATTAAAAGTTTTTCCAACATTGGGACTTTTATAAGTAGTGTGTGTGCGCGCGCGCGCGTGTATATATATATATATATATATATATATATATATATATATATATATATATATATATATACGGTCATTCTATTATGAGGCCCACCTTACGCAAGGTTGCGTAAGGTCCCCTCCATATGGCAAATTTTATATAACAGTTCGTAAAACTGACCGTTGGATTAGGTGCTCATTTTATGTATGTCATGCCTGCAAAAAATCACAGTGATCCGACGGTTGGTTTCAAAGAAACTGATCGTTGGATTTGATGCTCCTTTTATGTATATCTCACCTGCCAAAAATCATAATGATCCAACGGTTGGTTTCTTAAAAAACAGTCTGTGAAAAAAGGGTGACATTTTAAATAACAAAAAAGCCACAGTTTTTCAAAGTGACATTTTTCAGAAACCAACCGTTGGATCACTGTAATTTTTTCCAGGCATGATATACGTGAAAGGAGCATGTGTGTCATTTATGGGTTAGGTTCCCTTAGATCTTGTTTTACATCTATACTTACACTTTGTTTCCAAAATACTTATGTAA
Source organism: Hamamelis virginiana (assembly GCA_017140935.1). Taxonomy (NCBI): domain Eukaryota; kingdom Viridiplantae; phylum Streptophyta; class Magnoliopsida; order Saxifragales; family Hamamelidaceae; genus Hamamelis; species Hamamelis virginiana. Next base: position 940,136 of record JAESVK010000969.1, read on the forward strand.
GTCGAATATTTTAAGAAACCGAACGTTGAATAATATACATTTCTTATGTATGTCATTTATGCCAAAAATCACAATAATCCTATGGCTAAATTTTAAGAAATCTCACTGTAAAAAACTGTGATGTTTCTAATTATAATAATTTTTCACAGTGACATTTTTCAGAAACCAACCATTATATCACTGTGATTTTTGGCATAAATGACATACACGATAAATGAATTTTATCCAACGATCGGTTTTTCAAAACATTCCACACACATGGGTATTTTGAAAACGAGGTGTCCATATAGATGTAAAACAAGATGTAAGGGAGTCTGCCTCATATAAGGAACTCCTCACAGGAGCAGGATATATATATATATATGCAGATCAATAACTAGCAATTCTACGTGTTTACTTACTAATTAATCTTTGAAATTGTCATTCTTCTTTTCTTTTATTTTTTTTTTCCCTTTTTTGTCAAAAGATATAATAATCTTTGAAATTGTCAACAAAAGCTTTTAATTTAGTGACATTTCTTTTCTTCTTATGAAAAGGAGGTCATGAATTTTAATCCCCTCCCTTACAAATGCAGTGATATTTTATGTTGTGTTAGTATATTAATTAATATTGTTTTCTACGTCACAAAAACAAAAACAAAAACAAAACAAAAAAAGAAAGTCTTCCCATTGATTTTTTTTTTCTCCCAACAACATAAGAAGCTCCAAATATATCAAATTATATACAAGATCGAGTGCTAGTTCTTCACAGCATATTGATGTTCAAGCATCCCAAAATTTGCATTTAAAATGTCACCATACCTCAGACAAGTCTGACATGTACCGTTCAACTTTTTATTTAAAAAGTTATTTTAAGTTCGAGTATATAGAAATATACCGATACCCATTTGGAATAAAGATAGTTTTAAATCTCCATCCCAAGGCATAAATAAATCAAGTGGGCAAATCCCATCCTAGAGTACCAAAACTTAATTTGACCAATTCTTTCACCAAAATTGCTCATATTATTTAATCTATATCATCACATGTACACCTTCATACATTTCACTTGTGAACAATTCTCTTTTATCCCTACTTTGATGAGAATCTTGTGCAACATGGCAGTCCATCACTAATACCTCCAAAATTAAGGTATGGTACCTAATTGTATTTTATTTAAAAAAAAAAAAAAAAACTAATAGAGAGAAACAACAACAAAAGGACATGGTACGTAGATTATGATCCATTAATTTAATAAAATCCGGTCGTTTGCTTCCATTGAAATAATTAATTTAAGGTTCTTTAGATTCTTATGGACATGATTCGAAATATTTTCTTGAGACTAATTGGGAAGGGTTTTTTTAATCATTTTGGATAAGTATTCTACTAATAGCTGTGGTTTTCAACAGGTGGTCCCTAGTGCAATACTATTACTAGCTTGTTAGCTGCCATCAATATTGGTATTTTATACCTAGGAATAATGTACAGATAATGATAGCGCTAATGATGGAGCGACCAATGAATTTTTGTAATTTTTATTAAACCAACGATCTAAGAAGCATGGACATGGACGCGTGACACAGTACGTCTAGACACGCTGAAATAGTATTATATTATATCATGTAGCGTCACATATATCATTCAAAATGTATTTCTTTGTAACATTTTTGAAAATTGTAAAGATAGGATAAGAAAATATAGAAATTAAAAAGGAGGAGGAGGAGAATAAATTGAGAGGTATAGTGTCATAGAGAGTGATGATGTCAAAAAGAGGTAAAAGTAAAGTTGGGTCAGGTCGGAATGCTCGATTGGAATAAACTCCGATCACTTACACCGGTGTGATGTTCTTCCTGCAAAGCTCCGACGAGCAAGTCAGTTCTTAGAGCAAATGTAAGAAGTGTATGATAAATTTGGGGGTAGTTACTTACCCTGCACGAATGAGGTCCCTCTTATTTATAGGGAGATCATGGAGATGATTTCTTGAGGGCCACATTCCACCTTTTGCGGGGACAAAAAGATCAGAGGTGCATTAATGTCTGACAATAGATATTCCTCAAAATATCCTAAAGTATATCAGATCCATTAAATGCACAGCCAGCTGGTAGAGAACCGTCCTTATGAGGCTGTTTAATGCAGATCGGGCTTCTCACACAGTTATATTAGATCGGGTTACATTCAGCCTATTCAGATCGGGTAGCTACATTTGAGACTAACAGATTAGGTAGCTTTCTTATACACTTGTTGACCATCAGTAGGTCTGACGGTTTTTACCCTTTTCAGACAGTGCTCCGTCACAGCACCTTCAAAGAAGTGTCCAAGCTTCTTAACCTATTAGCAATCTTACTAGACTCATTTCATGTATAATTTGACTAGCAAGTTTTTGTTTGAAGTTATAGTGTCAGATTATGACCTCAAAAGCATGGAGATTCCATGTTTCCTTAGTCAGGAAAGCAATTTTGAGTGCATATATACAAATACATTCACGTATATATATACACCTATACATATATAGAAGTTTCCATGGCATATGCCGTCCTGCAGCAAGACCAAGTCATTAAGTGATTTTTTTTTTTTGGTAGGAAGAAGACATTCGAGTCACAAGTGACATGCAGAGTTACAACTTTTTTTTTTTTTTTTATTGAATATATATAAGCTGCCGGCAATGGATGAGTCTTTTGTGAACTAACACTACATCCTTACCGATATTCCCCCTCCTCCCACCCCTCTCTCTCTCTCTCTCTCTCTCTCTCTCTCTCTCTCTCTGTGTGCGCGCGCATGTGTGTGTGTGTGTGAATGATTTCTTCAATCATGCAGCTTCATGCATAGAATGTGTAAAAAGCCTAATGGAAATGGGAAGAAGAATTAAAGGAGGAAAGAACATATAGAAGTTTAATTCAACATGTTGCTTCTTTCACTGCTACATTTCTAAGGGTAAAATGGCAAACAGAAACGTTTCGGCACCAGCCATATTACCATCTCCTCCATCAGCGAGTTCAAAATCCTCTGCTGCTGCTTCTTCCCATCAAAAACTTATAGTGGGAGCATTTGCTATTGGCATCTTAACCTTCTTGTTGGGGGGCTTGTTTTGCTTCTGTTTCAGGAAAAGGCTCTTTCAACGATGGATGCGGAAAGGTTAGGAAATTCTTGCATTGTCCAGAAATAAATTCCTTTCTATAGCAGTTTTTATCTTTTTTTTCTTTCATTTTCTTTAACTTTTCCGAGTTCCAAACAGAGGCTTAATATATATGATTATTTAACATGCCTATTCAGATGTAACTTCTATAAATGCTTCTCTTTCAACACCCAAAATTGCCCTTTATTCTCTGCCTTTTACCCAAAAAATTATCCCATCATATAGACGGACTCACGATGATTGATAATAGGAAAATTTATTATATATAGTTCAATGAACTACTTATTATCTTCACCAACTGACCTATTTTGGTGGGGAAAAATTAATCAATTAGGAGGTTCGAATGCTGAGAAAATAATGTTGAGGCGCTTCCAGTTGGAAGAACTAGAAAAGGCTACCAATAATTTCAGCCAAGACTGCTTGCTGGGTTCTGGTGCATTTGGGAATGTTTACAAAGGGACGTTTGATTTAGAAGGAACACTAGCGATCAAGAAAGCCCATGCTGATGCATATCTAAGCACAGAGGAATTCAAAAACGGTAATTGAATCAGTCTCCATTTACATGTCCTTGAGAGAGCATGCCAAGTTCAAGTTAAAAAATTTTAGTAATTATATATATAATATAATTTGGCTGTTATTGTTTTTTTGAAACAGAGGTGAGGCTCCTTTCTAAAGTAAAGCACAGAAACCTTGTTGGTTTGGTGGGATTCTGCGAAGAACCTGGTACGCTGATAAATACCCATGAACTATTGCTTCTTTAATCATAGATTAGTTAATAACAGAAGAGCAATGACAATAAGCTAGGTTGTATACTAATTCTGGGTTTTCATTTGTAAAAGTATTTCAATGTTGTGTCACTAATTTTGTGGTTAAATTGTGCTTTGAATAGGGGCAAAGGGGGCAAAAATATTGGTCTATGAATATGTACCGAATGGTCCTCTGCTTGACTACATTATTGGTAAGGTCCTAATTGATAATAACCTTCTTCAATTTGTACTGTGATTTGTTAACTTTTCTCAATGATTAGGAAGGGGAGGGAGGAACATAACTTGGAGGCAAAGAGTTAACGTAGCCATTGGAGCAGCTAAAGGTCCAGCCTATATCACATTATAATCACCAAAAATATTGGGTTTCTCGTCTGCAGGATTTCTGTCCAATTCATAGAAAGATGTGGGCAGAAATCCTGTGTACGAAATTCTCAGCACTATTCTTTGTTAACTAGCATAACCAAATGAAATAGTGTTAATGAAGAGTTTTGTTTGAAAATTTTCAGGCATAGCTCATTTACACGAAGGGATTAAGCCGAGCATAATCCACCGCGATATAAAACCAAGCAACATCTTATTAGGAGATGGATTCGAAGCCAAGGTTTCGGATTTTGGGTTGGTAAAATCTGGTCCAATTGGCGATCAATCTCATGTCAGTAGCCAGATCAAAGGGACACCAGGGTATCTTGACCCTGCATATTGTTCGAGCTATCATTTGACCCCATTTAGTGATGTTTACAGTTTCGGAGTGATACTTTTGCAGCTGATCGCTGCTCGGCCTGCAGTTGATACTAGTAGAAGTAATTCTCGGTACCACATCATTGAATGGGTAAGAAATGCATAAATAAAAAGATTGCTCTATTCGCCAATAACCTTTGATTGAGTTCGAAAAATGGAATTAATTATCTCCTCTTTTTTTTCATAATGCAGGCAAGGCCGAGCTTAGAGCGGGGTAGTGTCGAAGAAATTTTGGATGCCAATCTTCTTCTGGAGCCATGCAACATGGAAATAATGCAGAAGATGGGGGAACTTGGTCTAAGATGTGTGGTGAAGGTGCCAAAACAGCGACCTACAATGACCCAGGTGTGGCAAGAACTAGAGGATGCCCTCTATGCAGCTGACATTCTGCTTCACAAACAATCCTCAAAGAGTCTTCCAAGATCAATGGATGGGTCTCGTCGATCAGCCGGACACGGGTCTCAAGGAGGATCAACGGATCACGATTATTCGCAGAGCTTTGTGAGCATTGATGGCGTTGGATTTCAAAGGTTTCATGTAGAGATGGATAGCATTTCCTTTCAAAGTACAAGCTTAAGGTGTTTAGAGACTAACAGTTTTAGTATCGACGTGGATAAGAACAATTTGAGAGGAATAAGTGAGGAAACAAGTGCAGAAGAAGATATCAACAACAGCACTCATCGTCGATAGTGTGCAAGTAATAGTAAGGTGTTCTCAGTGTGTATTAATTTGTAATGAGATTATTGATGTGAATTGCTGTTTGTAAAAGAAAAAAATGGTTAAATTGTTTGAATCTCTCATGGGTATTTTGAATAGACACCAATAGAAAACAGAATAGCCCAAGCACTAAATCTGGTTAAAAATGAGCAATTTGCTGCCCATAAGAACATGCTATAAATATATATCTATCTCAGCAAGCTGCTTCGACTCGATTTTAATATACATCTTCCATTCATTGAGAACTCCAGGATCCTAAAACCTGAGAACCACAAATCGCCTTTTCTAGATTTTCCAATTCATCTGCTGCTGCTATCCACTTTCAGTTGAAAGACCATTGCCATCAATGAAAGGAGGGTTGCTGCCCTTTTCATCTCCCAGCTTTGTATTTTCACTATATGTGACCAGGTCACTGTAAATCTCAAGAGAAGCCTTTGAGAACTCTATCAGGGAGTCGAAAACGGAAGAGAAACCCATCTGAAGACCATTTAAAGTAACGCGTTGTGTCTCTTGCATGCTACTATGATGCTTTGCCTTTTCTGCATCCAGCTTCTTTCTGAATGTATCCAAAAGATCCTTCCTCTCTGTTAAGTACTCGATCCTATGCCTTACATCTACCTCTGATTTTTGTTCCAAAAATTTTGACTCAAGAATTCGGCTCTCTGCTTTCTGGATCGCATGAACCCGTCTGTCTAGTAACTTTGCAAGTCCATCAACCTTCCTCTTTTGTTGCTGTTCCTCACCTTGCAGAACCCATAAAGCCCGCGTATCCTTTGCAAAGCTTTTCATGGCACATTTTACTGCCTTATCTGGCAACTTCTCTAAGGAAGCTAACCAGTTTTGGCACATTACAAGCAATGTTGGCCCCCTGATTCGACTCGGTGGAAGTAATGACCTGCCTCTCGAGTAGAATTCAACTTCTGGGGCAATGAACTTGGATAGCCATCCATCAAGAGCTTCAACATATGCCTTCTGTGCAGAGACATACCCAGAAAAACAAGAACGCCAATTCTGCAGCTCAGCCTCAAGTTGAAGAGTGGCAAGACGATGAGAGTCGTTACAAAACCTTCCATAAGTGGTACAGGAGAAAGATTTCACTTCGAACATCGTTTTGTTTTGGTTTTCATGGGATTCCAACATTATCTTCCAAGTCCTCACCAGGCTGCACAAGTGAGGGGAAAATAAGAGTTAAGCCCACAACTAAATTTTAAATTTCAGGCTTCTCAAATCTTTCCAACATGTTTTTGTCATATTTTCTTACCCATGTAGCAGCTCGACGAGTTGTGGCAGCAACTCTTCATCTCTTAGTTTCCGAATTCTTTTGGAGATTGATTCGACACTCTGTATTCCAACCAAGATCCTGGTATATAAATCTTTTACTTCGGCTTTGGTTTTGTCCACCGAGCAGACATCATCTCCCCTGGCATCCTGGTTTCTCAGTTGCGAGCATTTTCGCTGATAATTTTTCCTGGTTTTATATCCAGCCTGAAAATTTTGACAATAAAGTGTTAAAAGAAATCAGAAAGTGATTAGAGAAATCTCAAATTACTATCTGCATACTAGTGCTCTGTTTGGATCTAGGAAAGAGAAGGGGAAAGAAAAGGAAAATAGTGAAAATTGTTTAGAAAAATATTTCTTTTTTCAAAGCACTTCAACTTTTGCTCTTCTTTTTCCTCAACTTTACTGAGATCCAAACAGAGGCTAGAGGATTGAGACTTTGTTAGTTACATTTTTTCATTAACTTCATTTGTACTTTATAAACAAATAGAGCCTTCATCTCTACATGGGAGACATATGAAAGAACAACAGATATAAATTGTACCCTGATACTTGGCTTTTATATTTATAATCCATTTCAGTAAGGCAATAAAAACATTAGAAGAGACTGAATTAGAAAGTGAATTAATTATCCAAAAAAAGAATTAGAAAGTGAAAGAAAATCATGAAGATGATAGTCTGATGTTTTACCTTCACCTCTTCATAGAGTTTCTTCTCCCAAGCATACAGCCGTCCTAACGTCAACGAATGGCTCCCAGAATTCATTCCTCCATAGTCGTCGAAGAGTTCGTTCTTGAATTCAGTCCATGTCGATGAACTTTTGGAGCTGGATGCAAGGAAACTCGTACAAGATGAAGACTGAGATGAAGTAGATAGGCACCATGCAATTGATGGGGTGAGCTTAATTGAACTTTCTGCATTCAAATGGCATGATTGAAACAACTAAATAAACTAATACAGTATAGAAATTGTCATATGTGCACTGCAAAAACTTAAAATGGAGAAGGTTACTGGTTTTTAAATAATTCAATGAGAGATTAAAATAACTACAGAGAATACCAAAAGATGGACTGATATTTAAGTTGAAGACACATGGAGAAGCAAATCAAATGAATTCTTTTAGGGAGGGAATGTGGTTACTTCATACAAAGAATTCTACATTTCTCTCTAGCCTATGTTTGGGACTGGGAATATTTGAAGGAAAAGGTGCAAAGATGCTTTAGAAAGGAATTTATTTCTGAGCAAATTTCTGCATTTTCATCTCCTTCCCCTGGTTCTTTCTGAGATCTAAACAGAGCATTTTTCATCAAATCAAAATTACAATGATAGATGCCCTTCCCCTGGTTCTTTCTGAGATTCAATCAGAGCATTTTGCATGTTTACAATCCCAATGATACATGACCTTCCCCAACATCAATGACCCATTTCTTTTCTTGATTTTGTTTCCGTGGAAACAAATAGGGCTGATATCTTTTCATCAGCTCATATGCATATGGATTGTAGAAATCAAATACAGAAAAAATGAAATCAAAAATAAAAAAAAAAAAAAAAAAAAAAAAAAAAGAACCCACCTTTAGTTTCCTCCAAACCAGATTGAATCTGAATACTGTTAGCCTCTAGCATCTTAGAAACCTCCATGCCAGAATCATAAGCCCTAATAAAATGGTCCACAACATCCTTCAATGCTTCCAACAATTCTCTCCCACTTGAAGGTGTATCAATCACCCTCATACTCTTGTGCTCCCCCTGGTTTACATTAGCAGCATCTACTTTTACAGCTTCAAAAACCGCACTGCTCTCATGACCCACATCACCATTGTTCACCATCACAGACTTTCTCCCTCCTCTTTCACTCTCTCCATCCTCTTCTAGCTCTGGAATCCCTTCTTCTTCTCTAATCACCTTGAAATCATCAGCGGAGCTTTGACTAAACCCATTCACCACCTCTGTTTTCACTCCATCAAATGGATTAAAAAAATCCCACCCACAATCTCTCTGTGGTGATAGCATTGGTGGAATCACCCCTCCATTAAAATCCTCAAAAACCTCTTCCTCTTCCTCTTCATATTCATCTACACCATTTTCTTCTTCCTCCTCCATATATTCCTCCTCTTCTTCATCTTTTTCTTTATCTACCTTTGAAGAAGAGTCCAAATGAACTGTGGAATCAGTTAATTTACATGCCATGGATTCATGGGTAGCTTCAGATGGTGTCTGCTGGAGAAACAGAGGATTAGAGATTAGGGTTTCAGTAGGGTCAGTAGGTGAAGGGAAGGTGATGAGAAACGAAGAAGATGGTGAAGCATGCATAACTATGAACAACCTTATAGCAGCTGCTACAGAGTAGAGTGAGTGATTATATTTGCAGTGTGCATCTGCAAGCTCAAATCGACGCTGAACCGCTAATTTCATGAAGCGTTTTCTCACTCTACAGAATGAGACCACGTCATCTTCTTCATCTGGCTTAGACGAAGCACAACCCATTCCCTTTTCTCTGCTAAATTTTGAGGTGGGTTTCTGATAAAAATGGCGGTGAATGCAGTTTTTAGCAGAGAAAGATATATATTAGAACGAACACAGCAAGAAAGGTGTTGGATTCTCGAAAAGACACTTTATAATCACAAATAGTATGAAAAGTTGGTTCGCATAAACCGGAATCTTAGCTTACTTTACAAGACAGAGTGCGAATTCTCCAAAGCTCGGATGTATATATATACATAATGAACTGTAACTGATAAAATTGAGATGGGTTCTTTCCCGCTAAAAAATGGAGGTGGGGGGTTTGGATTTAGCAGAGGTTTTGGGGAAAAAGACGAAGAGGTTATACGAATGGGTGTCAGAAGAATACCAATGAGACGAGCCCATTTTTCACATAAACCCAGACCATTGCTCGTTCCAGACTTTGCATGTCATTCAGAGAGAGAGAGAGAGATGTTGCATTGCTCTGTTTTGCTACGTAGTTTGGTAACTGAGAGAGTGGAGAGAGTGGAGAGAGAGGAAAGAGACAGAAGAGAGAGAGAGAAAAGATTGGCATTTACTGTTTTATGCACAGATGCACAACATATTACCAAAAAAACATAATCATGCAACTGAAGAATATGAATACATTGTAGTTATCAAATATCAATATATATTAAATTCTCTCTCATGATCTTCCATTTTTAATTTCAGCCGTACGATTGTGCTTTTTAGCAAACATGTTGTACATCTGTTCATGGATCATCATATGCTGATCTTTTCAAGATCAACAATGAATCCGAATATACATAAATCGTTCTTTATTTGATAAATAAAGTACAACACAAAGCAATGACTCAATGAGGGTTCATGCATTCTCTTGACTAAAAATTTATCGGGTTGATTCGAACAGTCCAAGAGTAAATGAGTTTGGTTGAAGCCATTGGATTAAATTGCTGGGTAATATAAAATTCTTGTAATAATATAATAATGATGATATTACCGAATAAATAGTTTTAGAAAAATACTTTAGCACCAGAAATTTTAACCCGAAATTAAAAATCATCTTGATGTGTCATACTTTGAGCAGTGAGGTCTCTTCTTTCAAACTGCTTTCCTCTTTTTCATATATCACTCAAACCACGACACGTTAGGATGATTTTTTATTTCGAATTAAAGTGTCCGTTGATATAGAATTGTTGATAGCTAGTTTTGAGACTATTTGTTTATCATCAATATGCGAGATTTAGTGGGGTTTTTGGTATAGTATAAATCAAAAGTCATAATTGTCCTTGACCTTTCTTCTAAATGACAGCATGATCTGAATATAAAAAAAAAAATCCTACACCCTACGTCAGATTGGATTTTCTTATCTTGACTCAAGATTAACTCTTCAACAGTCGTTGGATTTTAAGTGATCTTTGGAATTCGTATCAAATCCAACTGCTAAAGGAGGGGGTTCATAATCTTATCGTGGAGGTGTCCATACCCAAGCTTTACTTTCCACGTCTTTGCAAGGTGCAGTAAGATCAGGAGAAAGAGAGTTTGGTCCAGAATTGACCATTCGAGCATTTGTTGCTGTAAAACTGTAAAACGCTAAAATATAGACAAATGACTTTGTGAGGAAAATCCAAGGTACAATCACTCGTATCTTTCGTCAAATATTTAGCGTCCCCGGTACCACATGGCATCATGGAAATCAATAATTAAAAAAAAATACCTAAATGAATGAACTAAATAGTTGAACCAACGAGAGTTGTCCTGACAATAAAGAGATAACTTGTAAATCCAAACATCCAGGTTTGAAACCAGTTAAATTTTTTTGAGCAACTACTAGTCAAGGGTATTAGCTCGAGCGTTATACAACCCTATAAAACGGTGGCCTCGTGTGAGGAGCAGGGATTAGTCTGGTTCTGAGAGCTCGGACACCTCATTGTTTGGGGAAAAAAAAAATGAACTAAGTAATTGGGTGTTCAAATTTGAGTAAATAAATTAACAAATTCAATAATAACATTTGAATTTGCTTTAAGAGCTTGACTCATTCAATTTAAGAGCCAATTAAAAAAAAAAAAAAGAGTATTTTATCAAATCAATATCGAGTTTAAGGAATTTAGTTATTTAAAATATTAATGAATTTATTAAATTAGCTAGTAGTTTACGTAAATTCGATTGAATAGATTAACAAACTTAGAAATAATATTCGAGCTTAATTCATTTATTTTAAGAACAAGTGAAAATAAATTGTTTTATCAAATTGATCCCTAATCGAGTCTAAATAATTTAATTTATGGCACCATTTTACTTTAAAATTAATTAATTTGGTAACCAATAATGAACAGTTGGGTGGAAGGGCATATTTGTGATTTCGTTTTTAAAAGTTTAAACGACAAGTTAGATTTGTAGTTTGTTGTAAGGGTAATATGGCAGGATTGAAGCAGGGGAATTTGACAAGTGAGAATGATGGATGTCCCGTGAATCTCTCTCTCTCTCCCTCTCTACAGGAAGAGGACGATGGGGTGTTGAGAATTGTGCCTTTTTTTTTTAACTCCATCTCCATCTCTGTGTGGAAGTGGAAAGGTCACTTGTGGGAATTGAGAATTGTGCCCTAGAAACAGAGTGATAGGCAACGAACAGAGCAAATAGCAGCATTTGAGATGTTATTTTCTGAGTGGTCGTCCTCATGGGGTTGTGCGAATCTGCATGTCTTGGTGTCTTATACTCCGTATTCCTCTCTCTCTCTCTCTCTCCAATTGTCCAAGTCCCTACCTAATTTACTTGCTGATTACTTTGTTTAATTGAAGGGCTCCTGGTAAGTAATCAATGTTCCTGCAAAAATATGAGCTTGAACCATTTTAATTTTATTATTATGTAATATTTTTTTATAAATTTATTTAATTTTATATGCAAAGTAATGCAGAGAAAGAACTTTTTTAAAACTAACTTGAAGATTGTTCACATAAACTTCAATTTGAACTATGGTTGTGGGACTTGAGAAAGAACTTTTTTTATAAATTTATTTGATTATTGTTTAATCCCATTATCTGCACTATGGTTGTGGGACTTGAGGGAAACTCTATATAGCCAGTGGAAGATAATGCATTTCAGAGCCTAACATCTCACTTTCTCACAGTTCACATGCAAACTTCCTTCTGAACTATATCCATGTTTTTCCCCTAGTTGAAATGTAAGGTCTGCACAACTGAAATCAAAAAATAAAATAAATGCAACACCTGTAAAGGATAATAGAGTAAATCTTTCCCAACTATTTCAGAACTATATAAAAAGTACTCCAAATTCGAACCCACAAATGTGATCCAACAGAGTGAAATGCAAACAAGAAGAACAGAAACTTCAATTTCCAGGTATTTAGTTTCACACAATTTACAAAACCTAAAATATTCAAAATAAAGGAAGAAAGAGGAGACGAAAATGATTTAAGTAGAAAAGATTATCCTGAAAGAAAGAATCGTTACTGTCATCATGGAAGCTCTCTTTCCTCAATTCTTTCCTTTTTCTTTTTTTCTGCTCAGACACTAAATAAAATATTTGTCCCAAGTTAAATGTTACATTGTACATTAAAGAATTAATTAAAAGGGCTGCACTTTCTCTTATGTCTCTTAAATATACCTCCTGATGGTATGGCATGATATAACTCCCAAGAAGGATCCTGCAGTAGGCACAACAGTAAAAAAGAGAGGTTCATCAGCTGGTACCAAGTTCCATGGGCGTGGCACAAGGGGCTAGAGTTTTTGCAGGAAGGTTTACACCACCCCCTCTGAGGGACAAAGTGGAGCCTTTGACTGTGCTGGCTCTGCTCACAAGATTTGAGTCGAGAAATACAACTATTACAGTGATGTCATCATGGAAATGCCGGCGGACCCCACGGTCGATCTTCTTCAAATCTGAGTACCTCATTTCTCTTTTCTTAGCTGCTTCCTGCAGGGCAGCTTTCACAAGTCTTCGAGCACTTCCCTGCATTAAAGAAAGTGGGTTAAAGTCATATTTTTCCCAAGTGTTCCTAGTATGGTGTTTGATGTGGGTCCTCTGTAACATCACACAGCAGATTTATATCCCATCCATTTCCGGTGCTCATTATAAGGTTTGTTTGTTTCCATTTAACACTACTCACCACACAATATATGGAATGCATATATAGTTTTCAGTGACAGGGAGCACATGCAAAGAATGAGATGAAATAAATAAAAAAAGAAAAGAAAAGAAGTGAATCAGTTGCTTAATGCTATCACAAGGGGGGTATAAACAAATGCGTAAATTGGTCTGCACAAAAAAGTTCATTAATTGAATGGTTCAAATTGTGAGTTTGATGTGAGTCCCATTAACTAAAATAAAATTCAGTATTTAGTGCTAAAATAAATTTCATATGTTGTCTGGGTGATTTTGGTATATTAACCGCTGCTTGGTTGCTACTAAAAAATTTATGGATGTAAATAACCACATTAGATAAAATTGAACATTTAGTGCTGAGATGAATATCTTACAGTGCGTGGGTGATTTTGAACTATATCAACCGCTTCTTGATTGCTAAGATGCTCCCAGAGCCCATCAGAAGCAAGTATGAGAAATTGATCGTGAGGTTGGAGTTCGTGCACAGAAATTGATGGTTCAGAGCTCAATATTGGCCTTTTGAAAGGTTCTCGGAGACGAAACTTTGCATACAAAGGCTCCCTGTTAAATTCTGCCCTTTTTAGATATACATCACCAATAGATCTAGAAACCTGCAAAAAGAAAATTCCACTAAGTCAGGATATAACACATTCCCTCCATATAGAAACCCACTTTGCCAAGTTGCCAACTAATTTTAACAAACTCAGATAATACTAACAAAATAAAATCCCCTCTTGAACAAATTTTGTATTTTGTAAGGACTCATCATCAATATGATCACAACAAAATATATGATTTTCTTATTCATTAATAACCATGTAATATTAATTAAATATAAACAACAAGAGACATTAAAAGCACAGATTTTTCAGAGTTGGGCATAACCTTCCAGATTTTTACCCGGGTAATAATGTCTTATCCTTGGGCATCTCAATTTCAGAATCAGTAAGCTCTGAGACTGCAGGTTATCTCATACTGAAGAGATAAAAATAGCCCTTTATTGATCATCATGGTCTAATGACAGTCCAAGAAGGGTGCATCCGCACCTTTGAAAACCAATGCAATAAAAAGCTTTTAATGTTAAAATAGCAAAATAGGTGCCAAAAAAACAGAACCATCAACTTTTTTTCACTTGATCAACACAATGTCACTAAAAGTATTTAATATATTTAGGCTACAAATCAAAGATGCCACAGCTAAGCAAAAAGTAAAGTTTCCACTATTGTCAACCTCAAGTAATCTTAATGAACTAAAACCAATATATTAGTAAACAGTTACATTAGAGACATGGAAACCAAGTAAACTCATTATTAGCACTTGTTTCTGTTTATTATTTTCCACGCCACAATTTCTTAATGTTCTACCACTGCCTCTGATTTATCCTTTCTATGGCACATCAAAGAATAACAAATCTTTGTTTCTTATTGAAAAAAAACTGCTGAATCTTACGGCAGCAGTTCACTTGTATTATAATTCGTCCCAAGTTCTTTCTTCTATGATTGACAATATATATATTTAATAGTAATGCTGATCTCACCTTCAAATATGCAACTTCCTTGCAACTCTTCCCATAAGGTCCCAATTCTTGTCACACCCAGCATTTTGTAAGAGAGGTTAACCCCTCTGGTACAGTACCAGACTTATCTAGCAGGTGTATTTGCATGGCCTTGTCAAAATGGGTTATAGAGAATGTATAAATTAAGTAGTGACGATCAAATTTTTTGGATTGCCAAGGAATTAAAAGTGAATATGGCCCTGAATAGAATTAAATGGCAACAAAGGACTCATGTAGCTAACCCCAAGTAGTTGTTATAAAGGCTGAGTTGAGTTGAGATTTTTTTTTTTTTTTTTTAAATATTGTTAGATCATAAATTAGGAATATATCACACCAAAATTCATTCTATGGAGAGTATTACAATAAGAGTTTTCAATTCCTTTCCATCCCATCCTAATGCCCTCTGTTGTGCAAGTGCGCATGTGTAGCCCCAATGAGTTTGGACTTTGGGTTAGCACGAGCAGCCTACACACTTTAGCGGGCATTATTGGAGTGGCCAGGCTACTAGGCTCAGTGAGCGACCTAGGAAGCTTGGACTGGATGGTAAACATGCCACCATAGTTGCTTGCTGGCTGGACTCACCTTGGTGTGTTGATGCAGGCTTAAGAGATGAGGCAACACTTGTTGGCTTCTAGTGTGCTCTTTGCTTCTAAATGGCTAGAGGATAATCACCTAAAAAGCTTAAAGAATGCTAATTCAGGCATCAATCTTAGTCTTCTCCTAGAAGTCGATGCATTTTATTATCAGAACAATAATATATTTTTTAATGTAAGTATCCACAAAGGACGTAGTGAAAGCTAGGTGGAATTTGTACTACTGTTTGAAAAGTATATTTAAACTGGAAGACCAGAGTTTAGAACAAATTTAAACTTCTCATATAACTATAAGAGTCATGGAAAGACTAAGTGCAATCATCGACTCTACGAAGCCTATTAAGGGTAATAAAAAGTTCTAACTTAAAACTAACCTCTACTCTAGTGTACTCTCCACTGAAAAACAGTGAGACCTCTTCCTATGCAGACATACAGTCTCATTAACCAACACAAAATGATGGGAGTTTAACGCAGACTCTTGATGCAACCCTAATACAGCTAGAAACCTACTTGTTCCTTCTCCTCTAAGCATTCTCACACTAGATGTCCCTGACTGTATCAATAAGTCTAATTGATAACCCCTTCTTTTTAAAACCAGCCATATTATCTCTTCAAGGAACCTAGCAAATATTTTTTCCTATGTCAATGAATAAAATATGGATATCTCTCTTCTTGTCTCAAAATCATTGTATCAGTTGCCTAATAATTAAACTACAAATCCCTTCAAGTTAGGAAACACATGCAACCAGTCATTACGTAGACAGATCCATTAAAAGTGAGGGAGGCAAATGATACATTACCAACCGCATACAACTTGATCCAGTCTACTACTAAATGCTTTCAAACTATTAATTGGCACTAAATCAAAGAAAAACCAATGTATAAGAATGACAAGTTTTGCAGTCTGAAAATGGGAACTGTACAAAAAATCAGTAATAATGAGAAATCAAGCGGGTCCTAGTTTAAAATAGAAAACCAATCACTATTACCCGCACAAAGAATTACCTGTATCAATCCCTTTACACGCCATACATTATGCTTTAAAACTACAATTTGTGGGTCATCTGGGTGCAAAGAATGCATCTCCTGTCTCACAGACTCTATTGCGACATTATGCTCTGCTGACAACTGGATGGCAATAACCTCCCCAGTTGCCCTCACAATCCTCCCCAGAACTGCACGGGAATCCCCAACGTTGGCAATGTAGAGTGTCCCACCACAGATCACACCAGCCAAGCAGCAAGATCCCACTGCTGCAATCTGAGGCTTCATAGGCCACTGCTTAGTAACAAGAGAGAGAAAACCCTCCTCTGTTGCTTGAAATGCTTTCCGTATCACCTCCACTGACATGGACTGTTGCTCTGAGATGAATCCTGCAAAATACCAATTCTGATTAAATCAGATAAATCATCTGGAGCAACAATTTGGTTGTTAACCTCAAAAACCGGCCATTGAAATATAAGCAACAATAACAGCCATTGGACTATAAAATGGATGCTTATACACTTATACTAGATTTGACATACTTAATCCTAATAACATCTGGAGCTTAAAGTGAATCCAATTAATGTACCAAAAGACAGTATACTGTTAAAAATTCCATCCGGATTGGGTTTAAGTCTCTTACTCTTAAGATGCTGGAAAAGGTGATCATTAATGTAACGTGATGTCTCAGGCCCACCATGACCATCATATATTCCAACAAATGTGCCATATGGACCGGAATCAAGCAAACTCATTGATCCTGACTCAATCTGACTCTGATCCTCGAGCAAACTGTTGGCCTGGACAACAGCCATCGAGAACTCACCATTCAAGTGCTGTCCAATGTCTTTGTACCAAAGGAGCCCATCTTGGCGGCCAGCTGCATCCGAACCCGTGTGGACGTAACGCTCGGACGATGGCCGCCAGCAGGCCCTCAGAAAGTTCATCAACCCTGATAACATCCCTCATCTCACCCAGGCCAGCCTCCAATTCCTCCACATCCAAAATGGATGCAATAGCACTCCTAACACATACCCCACCAGCCTCCTACCCTGCACACCAGAGAGAATACTATAACAGTAAATATATATATATATATAACAAAATTGCAACAATACGACCACATCAAATTGGATCACCTAATTGATTCAAAAACCCACGTTTCTACGTATATTTCAGTCAACAATCCCATTGAATGATCGCAAAAAGGTCTGAAATTTAAAACCCAGCTCAACTTCTGCTTAAAACATAAAAAGAACCATGACCCTTGTACTAATACTCCCTGAAACTGAAGAAAACAACAGAAACAACATAGAGTTGTGGAAAATAAATTTGGGTCAAATCTACCTCCACATTTCACACTTCAATCAGAAAATTATTTGGTCACAGCACCCAAAATTCAGTAACTTCAAGTGCTCAAAAATAACTTCAAAAAAGAAAACAAAAATCACATAAATTTCACGGTTCAAGCATGTATATATTAAAATAAGGGAAAAGATAAACTCACGGTAGTATAATTAAGCTTTTCTCTGCTGTGTGCTTCTGGTCCAGCTACTGAATCCCACCAGATGAAAGCGATGGAGATCTGAAAGAAAGAGAACAGTCCATGTGGTATTGAAAGCGTTAGATCTGTAGATCCATCAAATCAAAACTGTAAATATAGGGTTTTTTTGTTGTTGTTGTTTTTTTTTCCTGCTCTGTCTTGCTTGTTATTTCTTGTGGGTGGGTATAGAAGAAAGAAAGAAATATATTGATAATTGAAGGAAAGGGGGGCTCTCAATCAGTGTGATTGAACTCTCTCTCTCTCTCTCTCGTATTTCTCAGCGGACAAACCCTATGAAAGAAAACGAACAAAGCGATGGCTAAAAGCCAGCAATGCATATGGGCAGCCATGGGCTCCACATATAACCATAGAAAGAGAAAGTAGATAGAAAGAGAGAGAATAAATAAATGTTTTTGGCCGGAAATCCCTGCCTTTCTGGGCATTTTAATTTTTAAATTGGGTCAAATAATTCTTTTAAAAAAAAAAAAATTTACTAGACTCATAGTTCATGTGATGCTTGTAGAAATACTATTGCCAAGCATACGGCATTTAAGAACTCACTTTATTGCCGCTATTATTTCTAAACACGAACCCGTTCAAAGTTTTGATTATATAAAATTAAAAATCTAAAGCATGATTGTATTTATAGAGATGAATAAACGTAAAGTACAAATAATTGTTGGAAAAATAGTCAAATAGTACTTCAATTTGAAAACCTTAAAAATAGGAATGGTGGGTGTATTTGAATTTATACTTTTGACATTGAAATTAAATACTTTCTTTTCATTATGTTGAGCATTTTCCTTATATATATATATATATATATAAAAAGAGAGAGAGAGAGAAGTATATAGATTTATTATGGATATGAGAATACATGTAATTATCGTATTTTTCTCCACCTCCTTCTCCTTTACCACTTAGTACCATTTATTAAAGGAATTTTTAAGGTAGACTTTTTGTGAGAGGAAACAAAATAATGGTACATATATACAGGTGGGACAGAATATCTCCGCTCGACAAACATACCCACCTCACATTTACATGATTAAACAATTAGTACTAATACACGAATAATGATTTTGTTTGATCCTATATTGTATTATGATTTGAAGAGCACCAATATTTCGTAGTTATTAGTTAATTAGATCGATATAACATTCTTATAGAGAATTTAAGACTTGCTAGTGTTAATATCTATAGTTGTCAACTACCACATAAGTATACAATATAGATGATCTAGCTAGTGTCATTTCGATTATATGTTTGTGCATCCAAATTTTGAATAATGATCTTCTAAAATCTATTTTGCTATTCTTTATATTTAGGCACCCATTATCTTTACGGGCTATTTGAGAACTTTGAAAACTAGGTCTGACTAGTTCTGATATCTTTATGTTCTATGATTTTTATGTAAACCAGCTTATAATTGGTTTGAAAAAAAACTGTGTTTATGTCTTATTTTCTAAACATGATTGATATGATTTACAGAAAAATGCACTTATCAAACAGTACTGAATAAAAACCGGATATACTTATTATCAGTTGGCCAGATTTTAAAGTTTGCCGAGCAGCCCCTTAATATATAAAAAATTGCATAAAAAAAAGCTCATTTATATGGATTCATAAATGTTGATTTTAGATTGAAAATATAATCCACTGCAATCATCTTTATATTTAGACCCCACATTTAAAAGACATGGTGCTAAATTAACTTGACAATATAATGTATTGCAATATTAATTCTATAAAAATCTCTGTACCACAATATTTAAAGATGTATAGAACATTTATTTAAGAAGCTAGCTAGGGGTGCATGTGCAGAAGGTTTACAGAATAAACTAATGACACGAGATTACTATAAAAAATTTAGGTGCTGTCACAAATATTGTGAAAGGGATGGGTTCTGGAAAAGAAAAGAAAAGAAAAAACCCACTTTAATCTTTTAACAATGATTTCATACCTAATTTATTGGGATCCGCGCTAGATTAGCCCTAAACGGCTAAACCCTCCTTAAGCCGAAAGACCCAAATCAACCAACGGTCTGCTCGAGGGCAACTTTCTTATGATCGGACAGTTTTAAATGATTAAAATTCTACCAAACTTTATTACTAAGAAGGTCTTTCGCGGACTTAAGAACATGTCAAACTTAAGAATCTGACAAATTGATGATAAGTCTATCTGATTTTTATTTAGTATTATTTAGTGATTACATTTTTTTTATAAATTAGTTCAATTTTATTCAAAAATAAGACATAACACATTTTTTTCAAACCAACTTTAAGCTGGTTTACATAAAAACCATATAACAGAAAGAGATCAGAATTGATAAGACCCAGTTTTCAAAGTTTCCAAACAGACTCTAAAAAAAATATTAAATTGATCAAATTTTATATTAAATTTTTAAAATAAAATGATATGATACTATAATGGAACTTCTTTTTAATTTTTTTTTTCATATTACTATTGCATCATTTGTTTTAAAATTTATGACTAGAACATTTATTTATATATATATATATATATATATATGAGTATATAACAATATATGATTGTTGTGGTTTTGTGGGTTCCATAAAAATCTGTCCAGATCGAGAGCTTCTTGGGGATGTTTTTATCTTTTGATCACTTACCACAGTCAAAAGAACATATAAAGAAAGAAAATTGGGTAGACTAAGGTGATGTATCAATTGTAAGTCATTGAACAAATATTGAGTGTGATGGATATGATGCGAAATTTGAATTTTCCAACATTAATTCAACACTTTTTTTTTTCAAATTTCAAAAAATTGAATGGGTGTCAACACATTCACATTCACAACCCATGCTCTTTGGTGTTTGAATACGTGAACAAAAGCAAAAGACAATCATATCACATTAAATGACTTGACATCGATGAAATGGATCTTATATTAAGCATGTAAGAGTGTACATATGTTAGTGGGTAAAACGACAAATAAAAAAAATATTTTATGAAAATTATTCTCGAGACATGTACAAATTCGATTGGATTAACCTAAATTGAAATGCCGACCAAATATGGCATGATATGTTTATATTAAATTTTTTCTTGCAAGTCATTTCCCTAACTCGATATTGAACTAAGACAAATCCTTGAATAGCTAGTTGACAGAACTTGATTTGGGCAAATCAACTAAGTGAATAATGCTTCATTTGGGGGGTTAAAGGAAAAGCAGAGGCTACGTATAAACTTAGAACCTAATATGATGTTAAATCACCACCTTCCAATAATTTCAAATTACTCTAATTTAGGGTTGATTGATCAAGTGTCGGATCAGTCGACCAAATAAGGCATAGAGGTTAATCGTCAATCAACAACTCCATCAAGATAATCCTTAAACATAATTATCAAAACCAAACATAATCATCCACCAGTTTAAATGCTTGATTTGTGAGTTAATTGAATTGACCATCGATGGACCTAATCAAACTACGGAACAAACTACATATTAAAATTTACAAACTACATATTAAAATTTTAAGTTTCTAAGAAAAGTCTTAAAGACAACCTAGTAGTTGGAGCTTCGTTAATGACTCATAATTAGTTGAGATCATTCATTAAAATCACGTAGACTGGCCGGTCAATTTGATCGGCCAAATCGAATCTAACTACTATATTAAAAAAGAAGAAAAAGAAAAATTTTCTTCCTTACTCCATATTTTTATTTTATTAGTATTATTTTGGAAAACCAAATGTCGAAACTTGGCTTCTAAAAAAAAGGGTAAATAGTATTTGAAAGAAAGTGAGAGCCGGTTCCTTTAGTCCATACCCACGCTGCCACGTTGGCATTAAAACTTAAGAGAAGTATAAAACAACAGGGGCATAAATGAAGAAATTTTGAAAAATATAGGGAGATCAACAAATATTTTCATCTTTGCGAATGGGAATAAAAGAATCCCCGAGGCCTGAGCATTTCTGCGCGTCCTTGCGGAGACCGAATTCCATATTCGAAGATTCCAGAGCACGCCGACCTCTTTCTTCTCTCTGCAACAGTACGAGTCTTCCTCTAAACCCTAACCCTAATTCTTTGAATTGTACTCCGTATGAAGAGATATCCTGTTCTCTTTGATCTCGTATACCTCAATTTACGACAAAGAAACCCTAAAAATGAGGTATATTAGACCTAAATTGCTTGATCCATTTCCCATGGATCAATCTGATGTATCATCTTCCATCTCACCTTCACCAGCTATGAATTATTCTATCTCTTCTCCGCCGTCGCCGTCCGCGGGTTGGGACGGCGACGGCGACACCGCGTGGTACGGAAATATGCAGTACCTTATGAACATCTCGGCCATTGGCGCATGCTGCTGCGTATTCATCTTCTTCTTCGTCAAGCTTCGCAGCGATCACCGTCGGATGCCCGGCCCGGCAGCCATCATGACCAAGCTCCTCGCCGTCTGGCACGCCACGGGGCGTGAGATTGCGCTCCACTGCGGCGCGGATGCTGCACAATTTCTTCTCATTGAAGGTGGAAGCTGCGCAGTCCTTTTATCGATTGCGGTTTTGTCCATGTCTGTCATGCTTCCGCTCAATCTTTATGCAGGGAGGGCTTCAATGGATGATCAATTCTCGAAGACAACCATTAATCATATTGAGAAAGGTTCGGCTTTACTGTGGATACATTTCTTGTTTGTCGTCGTTGTTGTTATTTTAGTGCATTTTGGTATATCTGCAATGGAAGAACGGTTAAAGATTACTAGGTTTAGGGACGGGTCTGGGAACCCTAGTGACCCTAGTGCAAATTCAACAGCCATTTTCACTATAATGATACAGGGGATTCCCAAAGCTCTTGGGGCTAATAGGACTCCGTTGCAGGAGTATTTTCAACATAAGTATCCGGGAAAGGTGTATAAGGTTATTTTGCCTATGGATTTGTGTGCATTAGATGATTTAGCCACAGAATTGGTTAGAGTTAGGGATGACATTTCTTGGTTGGTAGCTCGAATGGACTCTCGCTTTTTATTGGATGAAAGTGATTATGGTGAAGATGAAGGGGTTTTTTCGTCAGAGGTATTGTGGGGTAGGATGCTATGGATGTGGAGGACAGTAAAATATTGGTGGGGTGAGGTTGCTGCTAGATTGGGTTTTACAGATGAAGAGAGGTTAAGAAGATTGCAAGAATTGAGAGCTGATTTAGAGACTGAATTAGCAGCTTACAAAGAGGGACGTGCACCTGGTGCTGGGGTTGCATTTGTGATGTTTAAGGATGTGTACACAGCTAATAAAGCTGTTCAGGATTTCCGAAACGAGAAAAAGAGGCGGATTGGCAAGTTCTTTTCTGTCATGGAGTTGCAGCTAGAGAGGAATCGATGGAAAGTTGAGCGAGCCCCACTGGCAACCGATATTTACTGGAATCATTTAGGTTCAACAAAGCTCGTACTGAAACTTCGCCGAGTGTTTGTGAACACTTGCCTACTGTTGATGCTTTTGTTCTGTAGTTCTCCTCTTGCAATAATCAGTGCGGTGAAGAGTGCTGGACGAATTATCAATGCAGAAGCAATGGATAATGCCCAGTTGTGGGTGGCTTGGGCGCAAAGTTCAAGCTGGGCTGCAACCTTAATTTTTCAGTTCTTACCCAATGTTCTTATATTTGTGAGTATGTATATAATAATCCCGTCAGCTCTTTCGTATCTCTCCAAGTTTGAACGGCATCTCACAGTGTCTTCAGAGCAAAGAGCTGCACTTCTAAAGATGGTTTGCTTCTTTCTGGTAAATCTCATCCTCCTGAGGGCTTTGGTTGAATCATCCTTGGAGAGTGCCATCCTACAAATGGGTAGGTGTTATTTGGATGGAGAAGATTGCAAAAGGATTGAGCAGTACATGAGCGCATCATTCCTGTCTAGATCATGCCTTTCCTCTCTTGCATTTTTAATCACAAGCACTTTCCTGGGAATATCTTATGATCTATTGGCTCCAATCCCTTGGATAAAGAAGAAGCTTCAAAAGTTTCGGAAGAATGACATGCTTCAGTTGGTTCCAGAACAAAGTGAAGATTATCCATTGGAGCATCAGGAAATAGATACTCTTCGGAGACCTCTGATGCCTGAAGGAGCATTTGACATAAACAATGGCATTTCACATAGTACTAGACCGAATGGAATTGATCTACAGGGACAAGATCTTTTTGAATATCCGATCACCAGAACCTCTCCTGTCCCTAAGCAAACATTTGATTTTGCACAATATTATGCATTTAACCTGACAATATTTGCCCTCACCATGATATATTCATCGTTTGCCCCTCTTGTGGTCCCTGTCAGTGCAATTTATTTTGGGTACAGGTACGTGGTTGATAAATACAACTTTCTATTTGTATACAGAGTTCGGGGTTTTCCTGCTGGCAATGACGGGAGGTTGATGGATACTGTTTTGTGCATCATGCGGTTTTGTGTTGATTTATTCCTACTTTCGATGCTCTTGTTCTTTTCGGTTCAAGGAGACTCCACGAAGCTCCAAGCTATCTTCACGCTTGGGTTGTTAGTAATGTATAAACTGCTGCCTTCTAATAATGATGGTTTTCAACCAGCTCTGTTGGAAGGCATACAAACTGTTGACAGTGTTGTAGATGGGCCCATTGATTATGAGCTTTTCTCACAGCCCAACTTTGAATGGGATACAAATCGAATTTTATAGTATGATACAAGCTTTAACACTGTTCATTATGACATTTAAACAGTACTGTCCCTATTGGCCTTTAAGAAAAAAATTCTTTCTAGTGTTCTTCCTGTGTAATTATTTATGTGTTCTATGACATTTTATTCCTTTGTATATGTATATGGTTCAAGAATTTTGGAAACTAGTTGGCAGGCTGAATTGGGTGGTGCATGGATCAAAGTTAATTATTTGTGTATTTCCATTTTGCTCAGATGCAGCTTATCTATTGCATACTCGTTTGTTTCAAGAGTGATGCTTTCTATGGTAGAGTTGTGTTTTCTGTCGTAGGGTTATGTTTTCCACTGTACATGCAGCATCCGAAAGAAATTCTGATATGGTTGGATGGAGCAATACAACAAATATGCAACAGGAACTATTCATATTGTTACTGGGCAGGAATTTCTTAGTTAAGGCTTCTCTTTTAATGGAGATGTGATGACAACTTGTTGAGATTAGAAAATTTTCTTTCAACACTGATGATTTAGCAACTGGTTACTTCAATGCGCACATGTATTATCTGGTATGCCATAATTCTATCCTAGTTATTATTGGCAGAGGCTATCCTTCACTTAGCATGTCTAAATTGAATTTGTCAGTCTATTTTCTGCATTCAATTAATGTTAAGTTGCCCCTGGTATATTAGTTTGTATTCACAGTATATTTATATGGAAGCTGAAAACCATCACTAAAGTCGGTCCACTTGCTTTCCTCCAATTCATTTTGAACTCCCACTGATAATTGGATGTCTCAGTCTGAAATGCTTCTTAACCCAGATATGCAATTTGAACTGTATAACTCCGATCAAGGTTGCTCGAGTGAAAAGTATTAAGGATGTCACTTCCAGAACTCTTGGAAAGATTCACAATTTGTTTATGCTGACTGCATAATTTTATGAAAATTATAATTTTGCATGGGACAAAATTGCATGATTACACTTTTGATTGGGCAGGTAGGTTGGGTCTTTAGATGTTTTATGCGCGTAACATGTCACTGTAAAAGTGCAATGCCTAGATGTCATGTCTTAGCTTCAGAGAATTGGATTGAGTAGGAAGAATTTCCTGGGCCATGGATGCATGTTTGGCAGGTGCTACTGTCTTGTATACAGTTCATTCTTGCTTATTGAAAGATGAAATCATATGCATACATGGGGATTTTAATTGGCAAGTTGTGCTAGGTATTGCCTTTTTAGTTCTGGGCATAATATGCATATGCTTGCTTGTACACTATTACCTTGTATACGATTTCATTATTGCTTATTGAAAGGTTGATATGTTTAGGGTAATCTCTCTCTCTCTCACACACACACACATTTCAGATGATCATTTGATCTTCACCAGAACCGAAAAAGGCATTATAATGGTTTCTTAATCTTCCAATATTTTAGTTCTATGCATGTAATTTGAACTGTTTATTTGTATTCAAGAACATATTTCTGGTTTTTGTGTGGCATAATTATGCTATCACTACCCTCACGAGGATACTGAAACTATAGTTCCTTATTTTTCCAACCAACTTTACACATTAATAAGTGGTTCGTGCGTCAATTCTCGTCCACTTTCGGCGCTACAAATTTGACCCAAGTTGCTGCTGCTGCTATCCGTGGTTGCTTAGGCTCCATTTTTACATTTTGGACTGCAAACAATTTCTCATTAAAGGATTATTCCGAAAAGATATTAGTTCCTGTGCTGTGGTCTTGCTTGCTCAGATACATCATATTAAGAAATTGTAACATTCCCTCGTGTTTTTTTTTTTTAATCTAATCCTAACCATTTTCCCTGACACCCTCTCGGGAGGCACACATTGCATGATTCTCGAATAGAGTAATAATTTTTCTTATTTATCAATTTATATGAAACTAATAGCATGTGCTCGCGGGCAAATTACACGTGAAGGGGATTACACCCAAAATTGTATATAAAGAAAATATTTAATACATAGGTGTATATATATAATTGAGGCTAATTGTGGTGCTAAGCAGGGGGTTAAGACAAGTAGAAATGATAAAATGGGAAGAGAAAAGTTCAATCATGGAATGAAATGGTGGGTACTTTACTTGGACCAAATGAAAGGTAGGCAAAGATGAGAAATGGAGTAAAATTAGGAAATCTTTAATCCGCAACTATAGTCAACACCCATTCCCTACAACTACTCTCAGCCATGCATATGCTCCTCTTCTTCACTCCAACATGGTCTCTTCAATCCAAATGTGGCTCCACTCACAAGTAATTCCTCACTTCTCTCTCTCTCTCATCCATAATCTTGTGGCTAATCTTTAAATTGAGTTGTAATTTTTATTTGTTTGCCATTTGCATAGTGTTAAATTATAAAGTCACATGTAAGTTATTGCATTTTTACTTGTGAGGAAAGAGGGCAGAAGAGAGAGAAATTAACATGCATCGTTTAGCAGTGAAAAACAATCTGGTTGATTCAGGTTCAGAGACAACCACCAAGCTTGGTGTAGGAAGCAATGACATGCCTGTTTGTCCAAAGCCTCGCCGGCTTGGATCTGCGTTACCTGAATTTCTCAATCCCCTCAGATGTACCAAACACAGGTGAATTTATTTAATTTATTACCATTACCATCGCCATCGTTGTTGATGTCTGTAAGCTCATATATGTGTTTAATGCTTTCTAATCAGCCAACCAAATTTCGATGGAAGAAGCCCAATTCTGAACATAATTGCTGAAAAGGTTAGATTTGATTTTATACATACACACGCACACATATATGTATAGAGTAATTTCCCATGAGGAATTTGGATGACTACAAGGATTTGAATGCAGAGTTTTGAAGGAAGAGAATCTGTGTGTAGTGGGTGCTCGCCGATGTGTTACTCAGGATCTCCACCAGGCAGAACAGATAATCCCTTGGTTCACGATGTGCAGTTTATTAATGAAATGGAGCTCCTTTCGCCATTTACGCGCACCAAGCTTTCTGATAAATTCGTCTTTACCTCTGCCCCTCCAGTATAAGAAATTCAATGGCATCGTCAAAGAATGAGATCGTCGTCCTCGAAATGAGAATTTCTTGCCATAAAAGGACCATTTTGAGATTATCCTTTTTGTAGCGTTAAATTAGTAAAAAGAATATTTTTTGTAATTTTAAATTAATTTTGTGTCTGTCTTTGTAAATACCGTGTGTTAATTGGACTAAAGATGTATATTTGTACATGTATTTTAATAATATTAATGGATGTGGTGGTCTAAAGGAAGTTCAATTGTAAGCTGATATTGTGGCCTAACGTTTACTAGATTGTTGCGAATTGAATTGTTTTTCTTATATATATATATATACACACACATATACAGAGTCTCATTCCTGAATACTTTTTTATATTGAGAACTTGGCCTTATATCCAATGTAAAATGGGTATTTTGAAAAATTGGCAGTTGGATTTAATTTTCTTCATATGTATAATAGGCATATCAAAAATTATAGTGAGTGGACCACTGGTTTTTTAAATACAGATGTTAAGGTAGCCTTGAATTGGGCTCATCAGCTGCACGGCAAGATAGGCTTGGACTTTGAGCTACACTGCTAGATATTTTTTTTTATTTACTTAAATTTTCGTCCCAATAAAGTCGAAATTTAAAATCAAGCATCTAGTATAGATATTAAAAAAATTTACCAGCAAGCTAACACACATATTCGGTGTCCTTATGCATTCATATGGGGAATAATTTCATTTCACAAGTTTTTAAGAATTTAGTTTTATTTTTTTTTAGGAAGATGAGCTCAACCATTTTTTTTAAAAAAAAAAAAAAAAAAAAATTAAGGCTAAAATGGAGCTTTGGAAATTTTGAATGTTAATTTCTTATTATAAAAGCTTTGCCAAATTTTGTTATCAATTTGAAAATTTTCTTGAAATTTTCCCTTTTGGCCAAAAAGTTAAAAATAAAGAGGAAAAAATACAGAAAATTTCCCTCAACTGTCACTTTGTGACACTTTATCTCCTCAATTATTGGATTGCTAACACTTTGCCCCTTTAAACTATTGAATTATAATAAATAATCTCCTTCCGTGATTTTTTTACAGTCTGTTTTATAGCAAACCGACCGTTGAATCACAATGATTTTTGGTGTGTCTAATATGAACAGGCAGATTATTTAATCTAATAGTCTGTTTTTTAAAATACA
The DNA here is from genome assembly GCA_017140935.1 of Hamamelis virginiana. Classification (NCBI taxonomy): domain Eukaryota; kingdom Viridiplantae; phylum Streptophyta; class Magnoliopsida; order Saxifragales; family Hamamelidaceae; genus Hamamelis; species Hamamelis virginiana. Next base: position 968,820 of record JAESVK010000969.1, read on the forward strand.
ATTTCAAAAACGTATCTATTTTCATAGTTTAATTTTTAATCTAACAGTTTATTTTTTTATTATAACAATTTGAATTTTCAAAAACCGATCGTTGGATTGAATAATCTATCTGTCTATATCAGGCATGCCAAAAATCACGTTGATCCAACTATCGGTTTGCCAAGCAGACTGTAAAAAATCACGAAAATTGATTATTTATCATAATTCAATAGTTTAATGGAGCAAAGTGTTGGAATCAATAGTTGAGAGGGTAAAATATCACAGGCTAATAATTTGAGAAGAATTTTCTGTAATTTTTCCGAATAAATAAGTAAAAAAGTACCAAATGCCCCACGAATCAGGACTCATGACTCACAACTCATAATGGCGGTTAAAACTTGAACCCGCCCTTTCCAACTTCCTCAACTGTCAAAGAGAGGAAAGTGTCCCACCCGACATATACTACCAAATTTCCACTTACACTGTAAACATTCCGCGAGATCACGACCTCTGTCTCTCTCTCTCTCTCTCTCTCTCCAAAACCTAACCCTAACGTTGGTGAAAACGAACATCTCCTTCACCATCCACGATCTAGGGTTTCAACTTCCTCTCAATGCCAGATATTTTCAGAATCTTCCACCAGATTCGCCTACCAAATGCCTTATATGCGTAGTTTCTTACTCATCTTGCTCTCATTTTATGGCCTTCGGAGATGCCATGCCAGTATCTTCAGCTTCCAGATGCACCACCGGTTCTCTGAACCGGTCAAGAAATGGACTGAGAAAGCCGGCGGAGGTTTGCCGGTCGGTAATTGGCCGGTAAAGGGTAGTGTAGAGTACTATGCTGAATTGGCCGACCGCGATCGTATTCTTCGCGGCCGTGGCCTTTCGGAGGTCAACGCACCGCTGTCTTTTTCCGACGGGAACTCGACCTTCCGAATCAGCTCATTGGGATTGTACGATTCTTGCTATTACTCTGTCTTTGCTTATCTTGGATTCTTGGTTTACGGTTTTTTGTTTAGTTTGATTTTTAATTGGCTTTCTTTTGGATTTGTGGAGATCTTTTATAGTTTGCATTACACGACCGTATCTTTGGGGACGCCGGGTATGAAGTTTCTAGTGGCGCTTGACACTGGGAGTGACCTGTTTTGGGTGCCCTGTGATTGTAGCAGATGTGCACCTACTGATGGCACAACTTATGCTTCTGTATGTTCTTATTTGTTCTTGTTTCATGTGAATTTTGGATTTCTATATTTTCAATGAAAACATAATTCTGCTTCTGTGATCGTATGCATCTCGCCAAATTAAGAAATTATACGGGGTCATTGGTCTAAACATTTATTGATGAGAAGTTGTATAGGTTTTTGAGGTTTCTTGATTTGTTTCATGGCTACTATATTTTATTAATTTTCTGAGGAGAGGTGTATCTATAATTCGGTCACGCCCGACCATTTTATTTTCTTTTGTCAATTCAGTGTGTCTCTGTCTTTCCATGTACGGTTGGTTTTCTTTTTGTAAATTTAATTTCAAAGCTTCTTTCCAGTTGGATTAAGTTTGAGAAAATTAGGAGACTGAACAAGAGTAAAGTGATGCGTGTGAAAGGAGGAGCAAATGGCATAGAATATACATCCCGAACGTCTGCTTCTACCCAAACCAGGGAAAAAAAACCTTCCTCTATTGGGATGCTGAAATCCAAAAGTCTTGATCATTTCCACCCATGAAAAGTACCACTGGTGCTTTCATAGTGATGATACGGCAATAAAGAGGCATCACCTTAGGGAGCCACGTCAACTCCTGAGCTTATCTAGTTAGAAAATGTACTCTCACTGATTGAAACAGTGATATACTTTGGCATGCTGAAAACTTTGAGGTTTGAGTTGCAAGAGCACAAACAACTACATATTTTAGGATTTCTCACTTTTTATAGGATCTAACTTTAGCTTTAGCAGTTGCTCTTAAGGTTCATCTTAACCTTGATTATATGGTCATCAATGCTTTTAAACTTAATTTTTGGTCTTTATTCTGGAATTGGCAAAGAACAAACAATAAGATGACTAAGGACTCCTTACTGTTTAGCAGAACACCGTTACTGTAAAGCCTAATGGTTGGTAAGTAACTGCCCCTCAATTACATTGAGCACATGTCTCCCCGCATACATGTCAAGTGATTTTTGAAAAACATCTATGGAAAGTCTGTTCTTGTGCGTTGGTCCACTCCCAAAATCTCTGTTCTATGGACTAGGAACAAATCCACTCTCAATCCACAAATTGGCTGCCAGATGGATTAGGTTACTGAGGGAAGGAGGAATAAGCATATCATAAACAAAACCAAATATCATGTCAATGTTTAACCTGTTAATGGACAATAAAAAGGGGGCTTACGGACATGAGTGTTGTTTTTGGCATGCATGCAAGGTGTTGAACACAGCTACTGCCAAAAAGCAGATATTATTCATCTTGTAGTGTTTCTGTCTCGAATGATATTTACTACTATAGCATTGAATTTTAACTATATTTATTGTATTGCAACAGGATTTTGAGCTTAGCATTTACAACCCTAAAGGGTCGTCAACAAGCAAAAAAGTCACTTGCAACAATAGTTTGTGTGCACACCGGAATAGATGCCTTGGAACATTCAGCAATTGCCCTTACTTTATTTCCTATGTCTCGGCTGAAACTTCGACTTCTGGAATTCTGGTAGAGGACGTTTTGCACTTAACAACAGAAGATAGTCGTCGAGAATTTGTTAAAGCTTACATCACATTTGGGTGAGTTGCTGTTTTATTTAGAGACTTTTTTAAAGTTTGAACACCTTATTGAAGCATCATTCAGATTATAGAATGCCTTGGGTTTTATGGGATGATGTGGAATAATCAATCAAGCATAGTAGGGCTTTTTAATCTGGTAGATAGCCATTTTGAACTTGCCTGGTCAAGATACACTGACACTGAAACTAGCACATGTTGACACGTCCAAGTTTGTATCTTTTTCTCACACGCATTAGATTGAAATAAAGATACAAATTATTTTGTGCAGCTGTGGACAGGTTCAAACTGGTTCATTTTTAGACGTTGCAGCTCCCAATGGGTTATTTGGGCTTGGTATGGAGAAGATATCAGTTCCTAGCATTCTATCCAGTGAAGGTTTTATGGCAGATTCCTTTTCCATGTGTTTCGGACATGATGGAATTGGAAGGATTAGTTTTGGAGACAAGGGTAGCCCTGAGCAGGAAGAGACCCCATTCAATTTGAATCCATCACAGTAAGTTGTAATTTATCAATTACTTGGTGCTGATTTGTCTGTGAATTCCATACTTCTATATGTCTTGAGTGGAATGTTTTTTATTTTATTTTTTCTTTTCTTTTTCTGGGGTCTCATTTTTGGATCTGTGCTGCAGCCCAGCCTACAATGTTTCTGTAACGCAAATTCGTGTAGGGAGTGTTCTCATTGACTCCGACTTCACTGCTCTTTTTGATTCTGGGACCTCTTTTACGTACCTGGTTGACCCAACCTATTCAATGCTTTCAGAGAGTGTAAGAACTTGAAATGACGGAAATCAGTTTTACTTGTTGCTTGAATAGGCAGATTGTGAACTGAGTAAGTTTATGTTCTTTTACAGTTCCATTCACAGGCACGAGATAGGCAGCGTCCACCTGATTCAAGGATCCCTTTTGAATATTGTTATGATATGAGGTCACATTTAAGTCTTTATCTATTTTTCTTTCAGTTTTTAGCTTCCATACCTATTATTTTATTTGTTTTATTTTTTTATGGTTAGCAGTGCTGATGCAAATACTAGTTTGGTACCTAGTTTGAGTTTAACAATGAAAGGAGGAAGCCAGTTCGCTGTCTATGATCCAATAATTGTCATCTCCACTCAGGTAGGGCCTTGCTTCTGTTGGAATGGCTGTGTAAAATCTTTCCTCTTTTATACATGTTGCGTAATTGGCAAATTGTATTAAATACTTTTCGCACTTATGGTTTGCAGAGTGAACTTGTATATTGCCTGGCTGTTGTCAAGAGTGCAGAACTGAATATAATTGGACGTAAGTTTTCTCGTTGCAAGTAATGTTTATTATTTTTGCAGTCTGCTTGGCATCTACGTTTAGTAGACGCAAAACAGTACATAGTCGCAATTTATTGATCCTGCATGCAAACAAACATGTGCACATGCGTGCAGACACACAGAGACACATAAACATTGTTAGTTACAGTATCTGACTTATGAAGTGAATTAAAAATTTTGTTGATCCTGCATTAAAAAATTTACTTTATGAAGATATGATGGCAGCTTGGTTGTGGGCCTTGTGGCATAGCCGCATAGGACACTTTAAGTTCAGGCATGCTTGTTGTATAAGATTAAAAGTCATAGCTTATCTTTCGTTTTCAATGCTTGTTTGTGTAATTGTGGATGTTTCTTTCTTCCAAATGATGCTGTGACAGTTTGATATGGACTAAAGATTCATTGAGTGCACATAACTCAAGTACAAATGAAGAAATCCAAGAACTAACTTGTCGAAGTTGACGTTTGGGAGTTCTTATGCTTAAAATCTACGTACTAAATAATGCGTAAATTAGGCTTCTTTATAACCTAGCATACGGTGGTCAAAGAAACTGATGTCATGCTGATTAGTAGGCTTTGAACAATTAGACAATTAGGTTGGCTGTGTCAAGATCAAAAAATTCCGACTCTGGTAACAGTGAATAATTAAAAAAGATTCCTCTCTTTATGCATTTATTTATTTTTGGGATATAATTGCTTACACTGCGGTTATTGGTCTTCATACAGAAAACTTTATGACTGGCTACCGGGTTGTATTTGACCGGGAGAAACTTGTCCTTGGCTGGAAGAAGTTTGATTGTAAGTGTTGCTTTACTTTAAACATACACAGATCCTCTATGCTTATATTTAAATGATTCATTAATATATAACAAGACTCTGGCCCTTTCACAGGTTATGACATTGAGGATCCTAGTGAGTACCCAATAAAACCGCGCGCTACCACCATGCCTCCTGCTGTTCCTGTTGAAGTTGGTAACTCCACTACAAAATCGGAAGAAGGGAACTGGAATAATTCTGACACTTCATTTGCATCGCCACCTTACCATAGCCATAATTTTGTTCTGACTTGCTACAGACTTTTCTTCATATTGTTTCTAATATTCTAGCTGTTCTATGGTCATTTCTTTCTTCTGTAATTTTTAGATGCCCGTGTGTCATACACCCGATGAAAATTCACCTTAACCAGTCCCAGATTTATATACCATGGTTTGCCGTGGTGGGGGCGCTCCAATTTTTGTAATCCAGGAGATGTATTTGTTTAAGTTGTGCCTTAATGAATTTCTACAGTTATGTTCATCTACAAGCAGACTGAGATCGAGGTGACATTTTTGGCTAATCAATACAAGAATCCGACTCTGTTCTTAGTCACTGCATTCATCCAGTACGTCCAGACTCTCTACAAAGCCTGTGGTATGAAGAAGGTATTTCACCCATTATTCCAATTACAAATGTATCAGAATATTCTGATACTCTTGGCAATTAGAATCAAAATTAAATAAACAAACCCACCCAGGAAATCAATTATTTATTTATGATTTAGACTATTGCCCAATAATGCAAACAGTTTCTGTAAGTAAAGCCATTCCTGATTCCTGCGTAGAAGTTTTGTTCAGGCATGCGGGGTAGGCTCCTTTGATTTGGTCATTACTCATTGGGGAAGGTTGGCAGGAACTTTCGTATTCTAATTCATGGAGACTGGAGGGGGTCCTCTTTGGTAAATAAATTCATAATAGTGAAACAGGTTATTAAATTAAATGGGACACCAGCTTTTCTCTTGTTGACTTTGAAAAATACCTTTACTTAATTGCCGGTTGTTTTATACCTAAAAATTTTAAAAAAAGGCGCGGTTGTTGCATCTTCATACCTACGCGCTAATCACGCCCGCGGTCTCTGTGAATGTACGCGCCTAAATGCGCGTTTGGAAATCCAGCCCTCTCAGCCATGTTTTTGGTCATAAGCTGACGGTCACCAAAATTGAACGAGGAATATCGGACAAGTGTCCTGATGTGCATCACTGATCACGCAATCCCAAGAGAGGAGGGATGAGTATTGGTCACAAATCTCAGCTGTTTTCACCAACAATCTCCGACCTCCTTCAAACTAAAGAAATTAATTAACGTCATGACGCATCCATCATTTCTTTCTTGCTTTAATACCCCCCATGTTAAAATGTTTTTGCACATGTATCTTTATGTTTTCTTCTTTTGAACTCTATACCCCTTTTTATAATTTTTGTTTATTTTATAAATTCCTAAAATTTCATGCCACCCAATAAAGCAAAAATTCGTCACCTACGAGTGTCATTTCTTTAATTAATCTTGACTTACTAATAGGAAAATCAACCATTAATATAATTTTAGGGATTGACAATATGACAAAGACTCATATGTAGAGGAAGGCAATCTCAATTGTCTAACAATCACCTAACAAACCCAACTTCATATCGAGGAATTGGGTTGAATCTAACAAAATCAGCTCAACTCAGTCCACTGGCCTAATTGACCTAACAAGATGCCTAGTTGCAATGAAAACCCTCTTTCAACAAGTCCTAAAAGTACCCTAGCCACCTCTCTAAGATTTCTTTACTCTCCTTAATTTACAAGCTTTTTTCAATCCTTAACATAGTCATCGAAAAGACTTAAGCCGGCACCACATAAGTCTCCTTTTCTTTTTCTATGTTGGAGCGTGCAAATCATGATTGTGCCAACAATTTTAAATGTTAACAACATGCATTATCAACATTAGATTTCTAATTATATTATATTTAGTTTTTTTTATACTCGTAATTATTATTTATATTTTTATACTCCTTTTTCCATTAATAAATTACCATTAATTCTACTGATATACATCGTTCGGTGAAAAAAATACAATAATATATTAGGGCTCGTTTGGATAAGTTTTTATTTTCTATTTTTCTACTTTTAAAAGAAAAAAAATAAAAATAAAAATATTTTTTATAGTGCAAAATTTTTGTAGTTACTTTTAAAAGGTAAGAAAATAAGAATTTATTACTATCTTAATTTTTTAAAATAATTATCAAAATTTTCACACTTAAAATTTTATTCTTTTTACTTTTAAAAATAAAAAAATAAAAAATAGAAACTTATCCAAACCAACCCTTAATGTTATTAAATATGAAGGAATGAATGTGAAAAATAAGAGATGGAGGGTTGCATGCCCAAAATCCAACACTAGGGTACAAAGGCAAAACCCCGTTTGTATGAATTAATGATATTCTTTTTTTTTTCAACGTGGGTCCATCTCTCCGACTTTACGCTGCAAACAACCATGGTTTCGTTCTCACTGTAGACTTTTGGCTGCTCCCATCAACTGTGCGCTCTCTCTCTAGATGGGAGCGCGTCAGTCTCAAGCTCCCCAATCCCTAATTTCTTTTATTTATATCTTCATTCTCTCAAACTC
>JAESVK010000969.1:1031282-1058634 GCA_017140935.1 Hamamelis virginiana
GATTTATACTTTTGTGTTTGCACTTTGCTCACCCTTGGTTCTGATTTCCAAACAGGCTGCATCAACTACTGCTGCTTTGGCAAAGAAGTATGGGGCTGACATCACAGTTGTGGGTAAGTGTATTGACCTCTGTCCATACCATTACATATGTGTTAGTATTGGAAACTAAGCAGTAGAGGCACCTCTTTTTTCCTGTTACAGACCTTTTTAGTGCAAGATTTTAGGGAATATAGAACTTTATGTTCTTGCAGTTATTGATGAAAAGCTGAAAGAATCATTGCCGGAGCATGACACACAACTCTCTAGCATCCGCTGGCATCTGTCTGAAGGTCGGTATGTGGTCCCATATTTTTGTGAATAAATCAAACTTGATTTCATAGTGTAGATATAAGGTAAAAAGGGCAATTGAAGCGCAAGGTTTTTCTAGTATCGTAAACACAAAATGTACGGGCCCTTTTAAGATAGACTCAAATATCTATGTTCTTTATGAATTATGATGCATAACAATCAGTGATGCAATTAATTTAGACTGCAGCTCGTGTTAAATGAATTAATACCACATTAACAACATAAAAGTAACATCAAGCAATTAATCAAGCTTAATACTTTAGTTATGAGTTCCTGCCAGAGTCCATTATAACCATTCCTTGAACCAATTGGAGCAAAACTAACGAATCGTTGGGTGGATAATCTAAATATCAAATACAGAAAAGGGGCCCTCCTTTTGCTCCTCAGCCTACTCCTGGGAATTAGCAGCCATTTCCAGCTGTTGTTCCCCTCCCAAGGATATGTTCTTACGTGTTACTCACCTGTCCGCCACCGGAAACACCACTTCCGGCATCATTAACCCCCCCTCTCTCTCTCTACACGCACCTTTTTTTTTCCTCTTTTCTTCTCCGTTCTTAGGGGTTAGTTATTGGAAGCAAGGCTTTATTGAGTTGAATTTTTCTTCATCCTTGGAGTTCTTTGAGCTGCCCTCTATGAGGTCACTTATCATATAGAATTAAGCAGCATTTTTAAAGTTTTCTTCTTTGAAGTATATAATACAGGACAAATTCAGGGTATGTATTTTTGCACATGCTTCTTGGATTCAGTAGAATTTCTATTGCACTGCTCTCGTGTCACTGTTAACTTAATTCAAACTGGGCCTTTTCTTGTTTCTGCAATAATTTCTATTGCACTGCTCTCGTGTCACTGTTTCTGCATCCTTGTGACCAGTTGTTAATTGTTTTGACATCTTTTTTATGAAATATATATATATATAGGTGGGTTTCAGGAATTCAGGTTGCTAGAGCGACTTGGGGAAGGGAAAAAGCCAACAGCCATCATTGGCGAGGTTGCTGATGACCTGAATTTGGATTTAGCAGTTATAAGCATGGAAGCCATCCATTCCAAGAATGTGGATGCAAACCTGCTGGCTGAGTTCCTTCCCTGTCCTGTTTTACTTCTGCCATTGTAAAATTGCAGGAGCTGAAGTTTGTTCTACAGATGTCATTTTTTTTTTTTTTGCCTGTTTGGAACCCTTCCATTTTGTTTAATTTGCTTTGACTAGCAAAGGTTCTATCGCCATTTGTTGCTCTTCTTGTGAATGTATTTTCTGTGGGAAGCATGAAGAACTAGGGATGGGTATATGAATGAATGTGTGACCAAACAAAATGCTGGAAAATAGGGCAAAGTGGTGCCTACTGGTTTAATTTTTGTCTGCTTCATTTGGGAATCACGATTTTGTGCTTATTCAACTCTTCTTGTTATATATGCTTAAATGGTCTTTGTAACAGATTTACTTTTGAACCATCTATGCTCTTTTGGGGCTAGTGGACGAGGTCAAACATGGGTCGGGTCGGGTTTGAGTAAAGAAGGTAAGTTCCAATTTTATTTATGAATTAATTCAAATACAATATTACATATCCACACAATAAATCTCAAAACATTTTGATGGGGATACGATATTTTATATATATGTTATCAAAGCAGATCCAAAAACTGAATTTGAATTCAAGTAAATGCGGCCATCCAACCACCAGAGGAGAGGCCCTTTTTTTTTTTTCTCCATCAGTCTAAGTAGCAGGTCAACCGTAAATCTGGTCTCAGAAGGGCACTGCCGTCATTTTATTACCTATATATTGGTATCCCAGACACATCTGTTTATACAAAACTACGTCGTTTGTAGGCTGTTCCAAACCCCCCTCTCTCTTGTCTCTGGTGTACTTGTGTGGCAGTTCAGTAAACATGGTAGTTGTCATAGCCTGAGGCCTGAGGGGGGCAGCCACAGAACATTTTTCATTTTTGACTTGGTCATTGTGTTGTTGCTGTCTCCGCACACATGCCTGCGTCACGTCAAACATGCATGGGAAAAAACATCCCTACTCTATTCTATTATCTTCCCACTCAAGCACCCAATCACTACTCTCTCTCTCTCACTCTAGACCCATTCCAAGGAAGGGGTTCGACCAGTCTAGCTACCACCTTTCACTGCAAAACCGCAGGCAGTTTCATATGTTTAGAAAGTGATAATTAGCAGCTTTATTAAGAATTCCCCTTCTTAATGAAATCTCTGTTTTGCAGCTCTATCAACCAGGACTAGGTCCCATTGTAACAAGGTTACCTAGCTAGGCCCTATTTAATGCCACTTAATTGCCACGTCTGCCCTCTTCCACATTCCACTATTTAAACAATGCTACATCCAGCATCTCGATCACTTCCAACTTCATATATATTCAGAGAGAGAGAGAGAGAGAGAGAGAGATCATGAGGAGATACGTATGGAATATGGGTCACTCCTACATGATCCTTGATCTCCTAGTCCTACTTCATCATTGGCAATATTATTTTCACCATCACAAACAGATCTTTGTATGAATGGCTCATGTCATCTTAATTTCTAGGTTTTATCAACCTGGATCATGAATAGAGCTCCCTTCTCTCACATCCAAAGCAAAGGTACATTATCACCAGTTAATCAAGCACTTAAGCCATTATCATGGTTTAATAGGAAAAAAAAAATTGTTTTCTAATTAATTAGCTGTCTTTTCCTTTTTCTTTTCCGGGAAAGTTGGGTTTCCACCTTTTCTGAACAAAGATTGCTTCTATTATGTACGAGTAGTTAGGTAACTGGTTGTTATGTATTTTTTGTTATAATTGTCTGTCCTTTCTGCCTTCTGGTTGTAGCTAGCTAGGTTTAAGAAGATGAGGATGTGGTAGTATTGGCTCAGATTTTGAGCTTTAATTTGTGATTGTCCTCAATTTGATTTGTTTTTCCTCCTATATAATTTTAGTTCCATATATGCGTGCAAGAGTGTTTTTTGAGAGAGAGAGACACAGTAGTGCAGACGCTTGTATGAGCATTTGTGGATGCATGAAGTGCTAGTATCGAAACTGTTACCATTTGACAATGAGGCTAGATTATCCTTCTTTGAGTTTGAAACAAAAGAGCTAGCTAGATGAAAGAGACAATGAGGCAAAAATATTGAGAGAGAGAGAGAGAGCATGCTTGTATGAGCATTTGTGGACGAATGGAGTGAGTTAATTACCGTTTGTTTGTTGTCATTTCATCAATAGGTTGATATGACATTTTCATTATCTTTCTTTGAGTTTAAAAAGGAAAGAGCTAGATGAATGAGATAAAAATATTGAATTAGTCTCTTTTAGCATTTTTCAAAATTTAAATCCTACGTCCAGCCAGGTGCGGAGCCAAGATTTTATCAATGCCGGGGGCAAATTTTTTTTTACTAAAAGAAATCTACCCTTATCTCAAACATCTCCTAATATTAATAAATGAGCATTATTTTACTTTCCAATATACTTTTATTTCTATGGAAATTTATATCAAATATGATATGGACAGATGAACACAGATATAATTTGAATTTTGATGCATGAATGACACAAATATTTCAAATGAATCTTGAATATCATAAAACAACATCAAAAATAGTTTGAAGCATAAATTCATGAATTTTTAAAATATTGAAGTAACAAGTAACTAAAATGCTGTTTTGCAAATGGTATAGTGGGGGCAAATTTAAAAATTCTTGAAATTCTTTAAAATTTTAAACTAATTCCAAATATTTTTGAAATTTGAGTGGGGCCACTTGCCCCCATTGCCTCCACCCTAAATCGGTCCATGCCGTACAGCTATGAATGAAGCCCAATAGATCGATGAACGATGCTAAACATATACTAGTCTCTATTCATTTCTTCTCTATTGTTTTGTACGTCACCTAATATATACTCCTTCAGTCACAATTTATGTGCATATATTGATTAAACAAGCAATTTAAGAAATACAATGATTACTTTGACTAGTTATATTTTTAAGTTAGTGTAAACTTGTTATTACCATATCAAGCGATAGAGTTAACTAAAGATGGTAAAATATAATGGGTGATGTGTATTGCAACACTCATAATAGGATTGGCATGCATTAGCTAGAAATGCTATGGATGAAATTAAGCTCCTGATGTTGCAAGAGAGACAATGAAATAAGGATTTCTTCCTTATTCGTCCGAAACCCTTGTTAGAGACACGAGATTTCAATCATCACATCATCGCCATAACAGTATATGAGGAGATCGAATGTTAAAACACTTATCCGATATCGGTATCTCACACCATCCAAACTTAATTAATAAATTTATAGAGTTTTTTCACATTGAACCGAACAACTATTTTGGTTTTGGGTTTACAACTTTTAAATGAGGTCCAAAACAATAGGATCCATGAGATCCAAGTCCTTACTTTATCTTTCTTACAAATACTCCTAAATTTTAGGGGTGTGCAAAAACCCGTCTGACCTCATCCGAACAAACCCGCAACTCGCGGTTACATATCTCTTGGCGAGTGGGGTCGGGTGGATGAGATACAAATTCTATAGGTGGGGTTGGTTGGTGGGTGTCAATACCAAAACCCGCCACTCAACATTTATATATAAATATATTTATATATATAAATAATAAATTTACATAAAATGATTCAAGATACTTGTTATAAATTTTTTTTAAAACAAATGCATGTTAGAAAAGTTAGAAAACAGAAACCATAAAGAATTAAAGGCCAAAAGCAAAATACATGCTATAAATTTATAGCTATTTCTTTGTCATCAAATTGCACTGTAAAATATTTGGTAGATCCTCCAAGGCATTTAAATATTATCTTATAAAGTGGTGATGTATTTGTTCTTCATCACATTCAGTGTTCAAATGCGAGTGGAATCACATCGATCTACGCATAAGATGTCTCTCTTTCTATTTTGTTTATTATCTTTTCCAATTAATAATTATTCTTCATCCCTTTTGTTTAGGGAGTTCCTGTAAATTTTGAGCAGAATTTCATCCCATTATCAAAATGCACTCACCCTGTTTTATATGAATGTGCCTCCCTAATCCTTTTTTCTTATTTATATTAATACGTATATACTTTCAATTTATGTACCTTACATCATTTTTATAATTTCATATTTATGTTTTAAATAGTTTATGGAGGAGTCCCATGAGAATTGTAGTTTAATCATTAAAGAACACAAAATTGTATTGTTAGATACGAGTTTAAGGTGTCTTTGCTTGTTCAAATGAGTTTAGAGATTTTAGGTGTCTATAAAAAAAATTATTATTGATTGACTCGTCCAATCCATCCACCTGTCGGTTGAAATCCGCTAATTTTTTCAACCAACCCGCCGGTTATTAAGATGTACGGGTTGGTTGGTGGTTGGAAGGATTAGCCACCCGCCAAGGGCGGATTGATTGGCGGTTTTACCCTCTACCCGCCCCCAACCGACCCGCGCACACCCCCACTAAATTTAGAAATGTAAGTTATAAAGAAGAAGAATAGTAATCTTTCCCATCCTTTTTTGAAAAGATTAAAAATAAAAAATTCATTCACGAGTTCGATTATTGGGCTCTTCTATTTGCTTTGGCCGATATGCTATGGTATTGGCGTAATAAATCTACCTGCCAACCGTCATTTTCTAGCATTGGTAGTCTCACCAAGACAACTAGACAAGGGCTTGGCGGTTTCACAATCAACATTGGTGTTGCTTCTAATGCTCAAGCTGAGCCATGGGCCATCTCTGTTGGTTTGCACCTTGCATGGCTCCATAGTCATTGAGAGTTGTTCCTTGAGTCCAATTCTCGTGCTGCTCGATGTTTTGTTGGTTCTGATCCCGTTTGCAATAACTTTATCGAAAATTACATTTGAAACTCAAAATTTTGTTTGATTTAAAGAGATGAATAATAATCTCTTTTAGACGACCAAAGGGGTATAGCATCATTGGCCATAGTTAAGGGGCCCCTAGCTCTGTGAATATGTAGTTTCTTGCTCTTTGTTTCCTCGTGAGAACCTTGTCTACGATGATGATTGGATTGGATAATTGATCTCTGTGATACACTAAAATGAGATGACATGTTAACGTCGTCTTGTTCACCTAAGAAATTAATAAAAAATAAAAAATAAAAAATATGGGAAATGGAAATTAAAGACCATACTAAAATATGAGAGAAGCTCTAAAATTTCACATTCCCATCTTCAGGGCATTATTCTATTCAATTAAATAATATAGGAATTCGAAAAGGCCATTCTAAAAATATGAGATAAGCTGTAAAATTTCACATTAAGCATATACAAGTGTTGTCCCAACTAGTGACTCTAGAAAAGAGTGAATGGGGTCTTGGCAAACTTTGAGCAAAAGTATGAAAATTAAAAATTAATAAGTACAAGTGAAAAATACTAAGCAATTTATATGAGATCGAGAATAAATGCACAAATATAAATTGCAAGAGTTAAGGGAGAAACAAATCAAATATAAGATATTAACGTAGTTCGGCATTCCTTGGCTACGTACGTTCACACCTTAAGCTCCAAGCTCTGGGGTTTCTTAATCTACTATCATAATCTCCTTCAAGGTGGAGAAAACCTTCACAAGACAAGAGACATCGGCTCTGATAAACATATTTATCAAATGAATACAAAAGACCTTGAAGATTCTGTCAATTCTAAAGAAGGGATGCCAAGCAATCAAAAAGATTCTACCAAGTATGTATTGATGGAAAATGTTGTTGACATTTTGAGGTTTCCTCTTCCTACACATGATGGGAACTTGAGATATGGAGCTCCAAATGAGTTTGAGTTACATTCATATTTAGTTCAACCAAATTGCTAATTCTTTTCCATGTTGCAGCCCAATGTTGATGAAAGCCAAACTTGGGATCTGGAAAAGGCTAGGCCCTTGTTCTTAGTGATCTTCCTCCTCCTAATCCTCCTGTCCCTTCTTTTCTTTTCTTTTTGCCTCAGCCATAATTAGCCTAATCTCTTTTTTCTTGGCAGAACAATGCATTATTAGCCCAACATCTGCTAAATGGAGAGTTGGCCGGATTGAACAAGTCACCTAGTGGCTAGTGAATTGAGGGTATGGTCTCCATCACGGCCGGGTTGCTCCTTTTCCTTTTTTCCTTTCCATTCACTCTATCAGATCTCTTCCGTTTCATCGATTTTGTCCGGATGTCCTCCTTTTCTTCTTAGATATTGGTAATTGAAGAGGGTAAAAACCGTCGTAAGATCTGATGGTTAACATATAGACAATGTGCTATCCGATCTGTTGGTCTCTTGTCATTACTCGATCCGTTTGTCTCCAGAAAATGATCGGTTAGACGAAAGTAATCGAGCTATATGAGAATCCCAATCTCATTAATTGCTCCGTAAAGACAGTTTAGTACCAGATGTATTTTGATAAGTTATGCATTTAATGGATCCGATATCTTTTCGGATATTTAAGAAATATTTATTGCCAGACATTAATACTCCACCGATATTTTTATCACCACAAAAGCTGGTACGTGATCCTCAAGAAATCATCTCCGTGATCTCCATATAAATAGGATAGACCTCATTTGTGCAGGGTAAGCTACTACGTACCCCCAAATTTTATTACACTCTCCTTACATTTGCTATGAGAACTGATTTGCTCATCGGAGCTTTGCAAGAAGAACACCGTACCACACCGGTGTAAGTGATCGAAACTTATTCCAATCAAGCATACCGATGTGTCTGAACTTTGCCTTTACCTCTTTTCGACATCATCAGTAATATTGCCATTTCTGTTCATAATACTATACTGAATATATAAACAGGCTTTACGTACTATGTGAAATGAGTTGAATATTATCTGGGTTATTAGCATTTAACATTTTTTGACTTAAAGAAAATTTGAACTTCAATTAACCAGATTGTTGGCCTGTGTCAAGCTCTCAATGATGTCCTGGATAGCATTTTGGTGTGTTTTTGGTCAAGTTGTATTGAGTTGGGACTGTGCTTATGGCTCATTTTATCAGGCCACTTCAAGGAACTAGGCTAATGGGGAAGTTTCCAGAGGTTATAATTGGCATGGTCTGATGCAAGCACTTGTTGTTTTAAAGAAAAAACAAAATTAGGAACTAGGCTAATTGGGAAGATTCCAGAGGTTATGAATCTCATGTGAGCGCACACTCCACTCATTGTAAGAAGGACGATATATAAAGGAAAGCAATCAAAATTATGCTCTGTATAGCAGTGCTTGGAAAATTTAGGGTGCATTTGGATAAGTTTTTATTTTCTGTTTTTTTACTTTTAAAAGTAAAAAAATGAAAAATATTTATTTTTTCTATAGTGCAAAATTTTGGTAGTTACCTTTAAAAGTTGAGGAAGCAATAATTTCTTACTACCTAAACTCTTGAAAGTAACTACCAGCTATTTTGCACTCAAAACTTTTATCTTTTTACTTTCAAAAGTAAAAAAAGAGGAAGTAAAAACTTATCCAAATGGACCCTTAAGAATTTTAAAAGATAAGGACCTTAAATATCATGAATAGAGGTTATAATTTTTTTGGCCCCCTAAGGATTCATGTCATTTAAGAGAGCATGGGGTGAAGCTAAATTTTTGACATGAATAGTAAAGATCCAAACCTGTCATGTGGTGTTTAAATAACTTTTGTGTTCTAATGTTACATACATACATCTAAATCAAGTGATATATGGTTGGTGGTATGTTTGGTATCAGATCACTTGGATGAGGGGAAGTCACTTTAATCTATACCCTTGTCTGCCCAATTGGTGCTCAAGCATCTCTCTCTCTCTCTCTCTCTCTCTCTCTAAATAGTAAATAATGGTTTCTTAAAAAATATTTATTAGAAAAAATGCTTTAAGTCCTTAAAAAGTGTGTCCCTAATGTGTCTTTAATCAATTATAACTTTTTCATTTTTTATTTTTACGTTCCCTCCATTTTGCACTGACGAGAGACCCAAAAATTAGGGTCATAAAACATTTGTTTAATAGCGATTTTTAGTAGCTATCATTTGATAAAAAATAAAAGTTCCGTACTATTTAGCTTAGATACATAGGTTTAAATCTTGAGAGTGATCAGTTTATATAAAAAAAATAAAAATAATAATTCGGACCATATTCAATTTACCCCTCTTCACATCCTGCATTTCAAACGACCATGCCAATAATAATAACGAGCTTATGTTTAATTATGGTTCTTTTGAAATGAGATAATTTCAAGATATCGAGTACAAGATGCACTGAGAGTGATCACTTTGTATAGAAAAGTATTAAAGATTAGGAGCATGTTCAATTTATTCCTCTTAAGATTTTGATTCCTAGGACCAATAATGATAATGAACTTTTGTTTAATAATGATTCTTTTCAAAGGAGTTAGTTTCAAGACATCTAGATACTATAGAGGTGTAGTTGAAGTATTTATATATGTTCAACTAAAATTGATTTTTGAGCAACTACTTGGAGATAATTAAGCAATTTGCATACTTCATGTTGTTTTATCATACTCCCACCAGTGAGCTGGGTTGATGCAATCTCACATGGAAAGGAAAGAGCAGTACTATTTTTAGTGATGTAATCTCACATGAAAAAGCAGAGCAATACTATATAACTGAATTCTTTATTTGGGTTGCATATTTTTATTTATCTGTTGAAATTTTTTTCCTTAAAAATAAAAAGTGATTTGGAATTTGAACTTGATCAACTTGATATATAAAAAAAATAAAAATTAAAATAAAAAGGAAAAAAGGAAATCATCTACCTATCTATCGGTAATGTGCTGGGTATGATAACTAAATATTAAAACAGAACCCCAGGATGGGTAGCTAGCTTAGTGGCAGAGCCAGGTTAAGGGCGTACCAAATCCCTTGGTCCCGTATTCGACTCCCACTAGCTGCTAATATTCGGGACCACGGACCGCAAGACGTAAGCCTTGTTTAGGGTGCAGGATTTAATCCGGTACTTGTTAGATCAAAATATTGATAACTAAATTAAAATAGAAAACATAATTATGCATCAAAAACACTCTTTCCTTGTACTTCAAAATAATGGTGTTGAAGATCTGCCCTCTAGTTTAAAAAAAAAAATAGTTTGACAAATTTAAAAAAAATAAAAAAAATCAAAAGGCAATAAAAACAAGGAAGAGAGGATCCAAGTGACTGGGACATTAAGCTTTTAGGTAGTTTCATCTATTGAAAAACAAGTTAATAAGAAATAAATGAAATAAAAGAAGTCACTATCACCTGGCTGTGAGCTAGCTAGCTTACCCACCAATAATAATCCCAATTATTATTAATTATAAGAAGAATTAATGGGGAATAAAACAGTGGTTAACCACAAATGAACCCTCCATTAGGCCACAACTAATGGTGAAATCATTTATCCTTCTCTAGGACTATAAACAAGTTAAGTCTGATTAAATAGGAAATTGTTGAAGTTTGGTTTAACAAAATTAACGAACTCAAAAATAAGATTTGAACTTGCTTTGTTTATATTGCCAATCATCTACAAATATAGTGATATTTATTAATACTTTTAGATAAAAGGTTTTGTTTCGACTGCATAAAAGTACATCAATAATTACTTGTTAGTATTCGAGGAGGGACTTTGGGTAAGAATAGATTTCTATTTATATTATTTGATAATAAAAAATATTGTTTATCTATTTTTTTTTTCTCCACCAAACCAATGGACCAAGTCTTATTTATCTTATAAATAAATTCAAACCTTTTATATATTAAAAATAATAGGGGAAATTATTCTTTGCTTCATGAACTATTAGCCGTTTTCACGTTGCCCCCCTATAATTTCGATTGCAACAATATGCCTCTAAACTATTATATTGTATCAAATTACTTCATTCTGTCAGCTAGCCATTTATTAATTTGGGAAAAAAAATGATGTTGAGACTCATTATTTTTCTATGCAATGTTTACCTTAAACTGTTAATGTATCTATAAGCATATCGGTGAAGTTTCATGATTTTTTTTTTAAAATATATTTTATTTTTTATAAATTTTATTTAGTGTATGGAGAAAATAACATCAAAATTAAAACATATAAAAAAAAATCATTAAACTTCACGATATGCTTATAGACACATTAAGAGTTTAGGACAAATACTGTATAAAAAAAATAACAAGTCTAGTATCATTTTTTTTTCCTGACTATATGACAAAATGGAATAATTTGATACAATTTAATAATTTAAAAGGCACACTATTACAATCAAAACCACATGAGACAACGTAAAAAGGATAAATAGTTTAAAAAGGCAAAATATAAATATTCCTTAAATAATAAACAATAATTAATAAATTTAAAAATAATATTAGAATTGGACTCAAACTACATGTGAATAATTTGATTTATCATGGAATCCTAATCCAGCGACCAAAAGGGTAAACCCTAAACAATCATCCTAATGTGTAAATAAAACACAGTGCAAGGGATACCTTGGTCATTGGCCACATAACAAAACCCGGGTATCTCAGGTCCCCACAACTAAGCAAAACATAGAGAAAAGAATATAGAGAGAGAATAGCAGAGGAGAGAAAAAGAGAGAGATCGGTGGTGGTGGTGGTGGTGGTGTCTATAACAAAACCTCGCTCGTGCTCTTCAGCGCGATCGGATCCTCAGTGATCCGTCACCCTAATCTTTGGAACTTCTTCGCATTATGATATTACTCTGAATTCCTCCAATTCAAAACCCTCGGTTTTTTTATTTCCTCTCCCCCAAAATTTTGATCCATTAATCCCCTTTTTTTCTTCTTCTGAGTTCACACCAATTCGATTACCTTACAAACCCTAATTTCAATGGCTACTGCAGCTAATTCCTCTGCCATCAATCACTCTCCTCGGCTATCTGGTGACAATCCCAATAGCCCCCAATCACGCCGTGCTGCTGCGGCCGCCGCCAGAACTGCGTCTCCTCCTTGGACGCAGATTGTTCGTGGTGGTGATTCTGAAGCGATCATAGCCGTTCCTTCTTCGCCTTCGTCGGTATCGACGGCTGTTGTTCAGGAGCAAGTGATCGGTTCTTCTTCTGATTGCTCGCCTGCAAAACCATCTTCGCCGGATGATTCAGCGACGGAGAGTTCTTCTGATAACGGTAATGGCAATGCCGCTAAGAAACCGGCTTGGAATAAGCCTTCGAATGGAGCTGTCGAGGTTGGGCCTGTTATGGATGCGGTTTCTTGGCCTGCTTTATCTGAGTCCGCTAGGGCTTCTCAGAAATCGCCTTCGGATTCTTTGAAGGCTTCTTCTGAAGGATCGGTCCCCGTTTCCCAGGTTTGATTCTCAGTCGTTTTACGTTTATGATATGTTTGTTTGCTGAGAAAACTGTGGAAAGGGAAAGAAAATAGAATTGTAAAACTCGTGTTTTATATTGTTTTAGTTACTAAACATGGTGAAAAATTGATAAGCTTATTTAAATAGTTTCACTAGACTCAGTTGAATGGAACTTTTTATTTTCTCAGGTGCCAAACACTAAAACATCTGTAAACGGAGGATTAATATTCAGATTTCTTACAATTTTTGTGCATTTTTTTTGGGTATATAAGCTTGTTTACATATTCACGTCTACATTTCATTCTATTTGTGTGAACTAGGGGACTGGAAGTGCACCTTCTTCACAGAGACAAGTCACGAATAATGCAAACCCTAATTCAACTCCAAACCATACAGTACCCACACGCCAGAAATCTATGAGGCGTGGAGGGGTTAATACACCTGCTAATGGTGGCTTCCCTCAGTCGCCAGCACCACCTGGCCCAGTGGTGGAAATGCCTTCTAATATCTCGTCTAATACACACAAGAGTTCTAATTGGGAGACTGGACAAAGAGGTGGATCTGGGTCACAATCCCACAGCGGAAATGATCACCCACAGCAACGTAATTCATTCAGGAGGGGCAATGGCGGCCCACATCCACGTGGAGATGGTTCTTACAATCACAATTATGGGGGCAGGCGTGAGGACCGTGCAAATCACGGTTGGAATCATCAACGAAGTTTTAATAATAGAGACACCCACATGCAGCCTCAGAGAGTTATTTCGAGGGGCTTTATACCACATGGTTCTACCCCATTTATGAATCATCCGCCAATTCGGCCTTTTGGTACCCCTGTGGGTTTTCCTGGTGAGATCTATTTATACTGAAATTTCATGTTTTTAAATTTTGGATTTGCACTAACATCTTTATCCATTTTCAGAACTACCTCCGATATATTATATTCCAGCTCCACCTGGTGAATCAATAAGAAGCTTGCCTTTTGTTACACCAGTAGCGCATTCTGGAATGTTTTTCACTGTCCAAGATCCTCAGTTGTTTCCCAAGTTAGTGAGTCAGATAGAGTATTATTTCAGGTACTTTTTTCTTATTGTTGTTTTTTCAAATTTATTTGTTTAATTGATAATCTTAATTTAATAACTGTCTTCCATCATCGTCTTAGTCTGTTGTCTCTGTTAGAAACTTAACGGGTACTGCATCTCATATTCGTTTATTGCAGTAATGAGAATTTAATTAAAGATACATACTTGCGGCAGAATATGGATGACCAGGGCTGGGTTCCTGTTAAATTAATAGCAGGCTTCAACAAAGTGAGTTGTTTGGGGATACTTGCATGGTTTCTGTTTATTTATTGATGACATGTTCTTTTGTGTATTCTGCTGATCCATGATAACCAGTTTCTTATCCATCTTAAATTTTTCTTACTTTCAAACATATTGGACATTTGGACATGGTCTTTTGTGTTTACTGCTAATCCATGATAATCAGTTTCTTATCCATCTTAAATTTTTCTTACTTTCATGCATATTGTAAGTCCTTGAATATATATGGGGCTTTTTCTAACCACGCAGCTATTGTCAAATTAAGAATTTTGAATGATACACTAAAAGAAAAATGTAACTACATGACATTTATTTGTTACCTATATTAAGATGTTTGCCAATTTTAGTTTGGTTATTTCTTTTGATTGTCAAGTTTGAATATAGCTTATTATGGTCTTTATCAGGGTATCGTAGATTGTATTAGTGTTTCTTTTTCAGCCTTATGCTAACAGAACTTTTATTTAAAGCTGTTTTTGTGGAACTGTGTTACGTGTGTGTGTGTGTGTGAGAGAGAGAGAGAGAGAGAGACATGTGTTTGTATCTATATTATGGACTGTTGTCATATAGATATGAAGGCAAGATGAGATACACTATTGAGTGTATATTTTGAAGAGGGAATTTTTGGAAAAACTTTATCTCTGATGAGAAGAGTTCTGCTTACCTAGTGTCACAGCTATTAATGCATTATGGTGTGCTTTCTCCTTCTACAGTGTGAAGCTAGTTCTCTCATCATACAATTAATGCTTTGTTCCTGTGACTTGATTTCTTATCCTACTGCGAGGATTGCACTGCGGATGAGAATTATATCTTACTCATTGACATCTGAATCTTTTTATTGTTAGGGTAACAACTCCTATATGAGTTCTTGCTGATTTATTCATCTAATCATATGGATTAGTTCATGATACCAACTTCCCTAATCACAAATTTTCTCCCATAAACTTCGACGATGTTGTTGGACAACTCTGTGATGAAAACTAGGGTCAACACTTGAATCCTGTTTTCTCGCTGATGTTGTTCAGCCAACTCGTTACGCGATCTCAACCATGGTTACAAACAAATAATGTCTCTTGTGTTTTTTTCCTCTCATCTCTGTTTGTCTTTTCTGTTAATTTTGTCCCTTTATTTTTTAGGAACAAATCCAAAAATTCTGTCAAGATCTCTGGCATTTTTCTCATCAATGAATTTGTCTGTTAATTGAAGATAACCTTTTCCTTGATAAAAAATTGTAGAAATCTTTTTGTTCAGGCCATTTAAAAATAATCCCCATGAGATCTCATTTTGATTTAAAGCCACAGGTATTGCTTGGATAAAAATTTGTACTTTTCAAGGCAACATTGTAATTAAACAATAATTTGATAAGCAATTTGTTGTTTCTGTTTGGTCTATTCATAATGTGATGTTTTTTCCACAAAAGTTTCAATGACAAGGGAAATCACTAGTTTTTCTGGTTCAGTGTTAACTGGGGAAGTTGTTCAAGTGAAATAGAGATTTGAAGGATTTTGAAGACTGGAACGGACAAATTTTATAAAGAGAAGAAATCGATATTTAAGTTTTTGTTGTGTTGAGAAACTCTTTCTCGTAATGCATGAAGTGCTTATCTTCAACAAAATGCAAGGTCCAAGGTTCAATGAACACCTACTTGTGCTTCAACTTTGTGGCGCGAGTTTCTGTGGATATAATGACCTGTTTGAGTTTTCTCTTTATCTTTCTTTCTCTTAGCCTTCTCGGCATTTCTTAACATATAGTTTGAGTTTTCTCTTTTACTTTCTTCCTCTTAACCTTCTTGTCGTTTCTTAACAAATAGTTTTCCATATAAGCTTGTTTTGGGTGACGCTTTAAATTATTTGCTTTATTTTTATGTTCCACTCAACCCATACCCTCTATAAAGGTTCCCCCCCTCCCCCTTTCCCAAAACCCAAATGAACTGTGTATCTTTCCTTAAAGCAAGATATGCAATGGAGACATCAACAATTTATTTTTTTAAAATGAAACTCTGGCAAATTAGGGTTATAATTTGAGTATTGAAGATTGAAACATCCACATATGGTTATGCAAGCTTTAAAGTTTGAGTTCAAGTTAAATTTTAAGGATAAAATCAGTTGACACAATGAGAATAATTGATATTGGAACATTATGACGAATGCAAATTCTGTTATGATGAATGAGAAAACAGATACTATTTTGTTTTCCTTTTCAGGATTATGACTCATTCCTTTCCCTTGACAAACCTTTATGTTGCTTTATTTATTATTTCCTTCTCGAGGAGGAGATGTTTTTTACTAGTATCTGAATGCAGCGTCTGGTGCAAATGGTTTAAAAAATTTGACTTATGTGCTTGTGTTGACGTGGTAGAGAAGCTTTGATGAGTTTTGTTGCATGGGATAGTTTATGATTACGAAATTCGTTCTCCCTCACCTCTCTCTCTTTCTCTATCTCCCCCCCTATACAGTTAACAGTGTTTCTGTTTTTAGTTTGTATAAATTTTTCCTTATTTTGATGAGTACAGATTGAATTGTCTCTCTTTAGAATCCCTCTTCACCTTTTTGTGTGTGTGTGTGTGTCTATATATATATATATATAAGTATATAGTTTTTTTTTTTTAATATCTGTGGGGGGGGCTGGTTTACAAAGAAAAATTAGGCAAGATGGGCAAGCTCAGTCTATTGGGCAAATCTAACTTGCACCCAAGCCAATGTTATAAGTTGCAAGCAGGATACAATAGTGAATATGTTATATCAAGTTTTGATACATGAACAGACTAGGTTATTCATGATTCTGGAATGTTGCATCTTGTGAGGGGTGGCGTGGCCAAATTTATTCATGAATATTGTGCAGTAGTCAAAGGTTTTGATTTAGTTAGCTTGGCTACCCAGAGTTGGGGTGAACTGAGATTTATAGGTAACACTCCCAAGTATTTTTTTTTTTAAAGCTAATATCATATGAATTGATTGGTGATGAAAATAAGACTTCTAGGAAAATTTTTAAGAACTTCAGGAGAGATAAGGGCTTAAGTTTATGCTGACATGTTTGGTTAAGAGGATATAAGCGCTTAAGTATGTGCTGACATGTTTGGTTTTATATTTGTAAAATCAAAGTTGGATTGGTTTGATTGAATTAAAGGTTTGAAAAGCTGAAAAAGAAGCTGCGAGGTAGATGATGGAGTGTAAGGATAAAATATTTTTTGAGTTTCAAGATGGAAACCTGGTAGGACTTAGGAGTCTTACGTAGAAGCTATTACTGGAATAGGACCAATGTGAAGCTTGGAATCTTAGCATTGCTTGTAGATGCCAAGCTGGTACTCCAACCCAGCTGGATTCTTTTCTTGATTCGAACTTCAATAACTCTCCTACTATATGACTTTTATGATATTAGTAAGATTGGGCTTGAGAACACTGAACAAAGTTGACATGCATACATATCATTCCTTTATTTTAAGCTGAACAATAAAATGAACTTTTCTAGAAAAAGTTGAGTGTTTTTTCTTTTTTTGCTCCCTTTGCAAAAAAAAAAAGAAATTGATTTAGCAAGAATGTAACTAGTTATCCTTGTGTTAAAGCTTCTTAATATGCCATTTGGGTTGCCTAAGCTGGTAGGTCATTTAGGCCATTGGTTGCCATGGGGCTCACGAGGGTTATACTTTTGTCATGGACCTTTCTAAGAATGTTTGGAGATCTATTTTGAATTCGAACCAAGCCTTGACTTCTTATTCTTTGTCCTATTGTGAACTGTAAAACATGGGGCTACATCTCCCTCCCAACTTGATTAAACTTTAGTGAGTGAAGTGCTTGATATGCACATATACGTGAGGACTTAGTGGTGAGAGTCAGGTTATAGTCAGAAAGTGGACTCTGAAAAGTATAGGCTCATACCACCTGTATGTAAGTGCTTTAGGAATTGATATTGGCAGAATTAAGTTTGTATTTATGTTCAACACATACTGTAAGTATCAACCAATGCCTCTGTTGTTTTGTTTCAAGTATTGGTTTATACCTTGAAGTATTGTGTATTGCTATACATTGGCTGGTATCTAGGTGATATGTGTCTTGACAGAACAAAACGATGTGTTACCCTAAATATTCATGCAGAATAATGCTCCCCCATTGGCCCATCTCATGCTAGTTGATTGAATGAATAATTGATGATTCTAATGGAGAAGAGAAATACTATGTTGTCTGCTATATCAGTTTTGGCCACCCTAGGATTTTTTCAGAAATTTAATATCCAAAAAGTTTATGCAGTAGTGTGCTAGATCATTGTAGCAAAGCAGATCGTAGTAATGTGACAGTGACTTTTGGAACATGTTTTATGCAATAAACAGTTTATTTTACTCATTTTCATTGTTATAATGTGTGATGTCTTTTATTTTTTTACTCTTGTACGTTTTTAACATGTTTTATGCAATAAACAGTTTATTTTACTCATTTCATTGTTATAATGTGTGATATCTTTTATTTTTTTACTCTCTTTCTCATACGTTTTTGGCACATCACAATTTAGTAGTTGATACCAGGTTGTATCGCTGGTATTGATATGTATTTGGACCCAATCCATCAATATCATAATTAAAACCAAAACTCAAAATCACAGCGGACACTGCTTCCATTTGGTCGAAGGTGAAGGAGACTCAGGAGGAGGGAAAGAGGAAAGGATGAATTTGAGGCTGAAAAAGCTCATTGATTCAAATGCGTCATTCTCCTGGTTTCTCTTCTGCCCCTGCCCTGAAACTGACTCACAGAACGGTGTCCATTCGCTTCACTTCGCTTTGGATACCTGTTGTGTTTAGCAGAGACAATCTGATTGTCGAGAACATCTTTAGCCTCTTCTAGAGCTCTAGGATGTTTTGTTGGCTTCGCACAAGGTAGTGGTGCTGCTGTAGGTTAGAAAATGATGATAGTCTTGTATTTTTTATTGTCATGCACGAGCACCATCAAGAGTCTTCTGTTTATTCAAAATTTTGCATCCACAGAATAAGGGTCCATTTTATTTGATTTGATTTTGAATTTAGTTCTGTTGTGAAAGTTGTATGAGGAAACATACTGAAAAATTGGGATGAAAGAGAAATAGGCACCCTTTAGAGCATCTCCAGCAGCCTTGGCAAACTTCCTTTTTCACCAGATTTTGCTGAGCCACGTCACTTTTTCCACCTCCAACAGACGCAGCTAATGTCAGTAGCAATTTTAGTTTTCAATACTTTGAAGAGTGAGAACCGCTCGTTAAATGTATTTTGTGGAATAAAATATTGGGAGAGGGAGGAAGAGATGTCTGCACTGTGATTGGAGATAAGGCTGCCTTGGGAGAGATGGATTAAAATAATAATAAAAAGCTGAAATTTGCAGGGGCCGTTGGAGTTCACAAAAAAATCTGGCTCTTCAAAATGCCACCTAAGATAGCGAGGTACAGATTTTAGGTGAAAATTAAACAAGGCTGCTGGAGATGCTCTTATGAGCTCACTAGCACAGATAAACCTTTTTGAGTTTTTTCTTATCTTTCCACATTCCCAACGGTAACAACAATTGTGACAATCTATTACTTGCAACCCCGAAGTGGGTGTCCTTTCTTCTGGCTTTTTGTTCTTGCAGCAGAGGTCACATTTCATTTTACACTTTTACCCTTTTTGATCTCTCTGGCAATTTGAGTGTTTTCTACCAACTCTCTTGTTTTTGGTAATAATACTGTATTAAGCAGCCTTAAGCCAACAAACTCTGCAAATGAATAAGTTGGGTGGGCTTATGGCTGCGTTTGGGGTAGACTTTGATAGGGTTAAGGTTGGGCTTGGGCTAAAAAATCTCAACCTGACCTCAATTCGGGTTGAGATGTTGGGCAACCCGAGCCGAACTCCTTTATAAATTATAATACATGTATTATTTTGCATGTGATGTCATGTGGTGCATTTCTGAGTTAACAAACTAAGATGTTCTCACAGTTAATAAGCTTAGAAATACATTTAGGCCATTACTTCTTTTTTCCTTCTTAATTATTATTATCAGATTTTCGGTCTAAATTTTGGCGTGATAGTTAAAATGAAGTGGCACCTGACTAGTCTAGATTTTCATGTCACTTCCTTTTCAATAGTTACATACTCTTGGAAGGTCATATAATTAGACTGTAAACGAATGCTTTAAATGATGCTTTATTGTTATACTTCCTGACATATTATTTGCAGTGCATCATTTGAGGTCATTGTTTGTTTTGTTAGTAACGTATCTTCTGCAATAGTTGGTAATGTAGACTTTCAATGAAGTACAGTTATTCTGCTTCAGAATTTTTTCTTTTGCTTTCCTGTACCTTTGATTTCTAGTGTATGCTTTTCTATCCAAAGCATGCTTTCCTTTTGGATGCACAAGCTCTAATGTTGCGCTTCTGTTAGAGCATTTTCTTCTTAAGCTTTCTGTGGTTTCTTTTTCCAGGTTACGCATTTGACAGATAATATCCAGCTTATATTGGATGCTGTGCGATCTTCAACTATCGTGGAAGTACAGGTGTTTTATCGTGCCTGCTTAGGTTTTAATTTAGCCAAAGCTAATGGAATCTATTGATTTTTCGCTTGAAATGGTTTTCTTTTCCCTCTTACTTTAGCTGAGCTCACAATATACTATTAAGATTGACACGATGCCAATGCAATTCTAGTTTTCTTAGCATGCAAATTTGGCTACTTCTTCCTGTCATGTGTATCCAGGGTATCTAATATTCTACTTCCTTTGCTTTGCATCGTAGGGTGACAAAGTAAGGAAGCGCAATGATTGGATGAGATGGATAATGCCTCCTGTTCAGTTTCCCACAATTTCAGGCACTCAGTCCCTTGGAAGGTCCAGTCATGATATGCTGGCAGCCCGCGTACAAAATGTTTCTCTGGAGGAGAAGACTAATAACCACACTAGTGCAAGAGGTCAGGCAGATGTTCATGCTGAGGCCTTGCTAAGTAGATCATCATCTGGTAATTTGAGTAGCCAGTCACAACCATCCAGCGGAGAGGGGACAGGCCAAGTCGCTGTTCAAGCAGGTTCTGATCGCTCAGTTTTGGCAAGAAATTCAAGCAAGAGAGATTCCAGCTAATGCACATCTTCCTTTTATGAAGAGTTCTTGAAGAGAGAGGGGAAGGAGGAGATTGACAACTTTGGTGGATTTCTTGCGTTTTCTTGGAGATAGTGGTCTTGCCATGGCCAGATGAAACATCATATCTCACGAGGCAAATAGACATTTAAAATTAAAAAGGAAAAAAAAAAAAAATTAAAAACTAAAGAAAGAACAAAGGGGAAGATAGCTTTTATGAATTGAGATAGTAGCACGAGTTTATCGGGATGTATGTATGGTTTTCTTGGGGACCAGTATTGCATTTTTTTCTTTCATCGTGATTCATGGTGGCATGGTTGGTGTTTTCATCTGGGGAATTTTGATTTTACTTCCCCTTGCTGCCCCTCAGCTGGTTTTTTAAAATGTTTGGGGTCAGATAACCTCCAATTTTAGGATGGAAACATGTGAGAAATGTAGCGATGGAAGAAATGGTTTGGTGGGCTTGCGTACTGGAAGTGTAGAGGAAGGATGGCTTTTGTTGGATGCTGCAGCTCGTGCTACGGTTACTGTTGCACTTTTCTTAGTTGCATGATCATCTCCTTTGTTTTTTATTTTTATGTTACATATATATATATATATATTATATTTAGAATATACATTCATATGTATACCTTCTTTCTTCAAGACCCTTTGAAGATTTTACTGCATAAAAATGGCCCTCAGGGGGACAGACCTTTGAAACATCCTATCTAGGACTGGGATGTGGTTGGATTCAATTCACATACTTTTTGAATTCAAAATTCAGAGCCAGTGAAACTTGGCCTGCTCTGGATTATTGGACTAAATCTTAGTTTTATTTTATTTGATTTACTGGGCACCGTTAATTGGTACTTTGCAGGTATTTATACTGGTCTTGGAAAGAGACCGATTCTTTGCTCTTGATATTGGTTGCACAGGCTTGCAATTTTGAGCGCACAGTTTATTTTATTACATGAGTTTGGTTATATGATTTGTAAAATGATTTAGTTCTTCTGTGTACGTTCTAGTGATTATTGAAAATTCCTTTTGAGTGTAGGTATGGCTTTCATAATGTTAGACCACAGGAAAAATGGAGCCTGAAGAGGCCTTGTTGCATGTGTTACCTGACCCTTTATAAGCTATTATGCTGGAATTTGGCTTGGGGACCTTGGAAATGTTTAGGCTTAGGTTCTGATTGAATCCTGGAAAGATCAAAGGAAAAGGAAAGGAAAGGAAAATGTTAAAAATTACATTGAAATGAATTTGTTCTATTATCCTTTTTTTTTCCCTTGCTCTTTTTTTAGATCCAAACAGAAGCTCTAGTTCTGGAATTTCTATGATGCTTGGTATCCCAAGCTCCAGTTTCACTGAGAAAAATGAACAGGTGTTATTGTTCAAGAGGTTATGTAACCAATATGATAGATGTTTGGATGACAGCCTATTCCCTCTCTGTTGAGTTGCCTTTTGGGAAAGAAAATGTTTAATGGTAATCCTTTTAACAAAATTCCTTTTTACAGTAATTATTTAGTTAAAATGATAATCCTTTTAACAAAATTCTTCATCCCATTCAAGAAAGGCAATAATATGTAATTACAGTGCCAATAGTATACTTCATTCTTACTGAAAAATACATAATACTCTTCGTGTGTCTAATCTATGAATTTTTGAAATTGGGGGCGTGAATATCATGAATGGCTCTAATCTATATGATCAACTGTTGGTCCGAAAGTGGCTAAAATATATGAAAATAATAACTTAGGGCGTGTTTGGATAAGTTTCTAACTTTTTATTTTTTTATTTTTAAAAGTAAAAAAATTCATAGTTTTTTTATAAATTTTTTTTAAGTGCAAAATTTTGATGTTTTAAAAGTTTAGGTAATGTAAGTTTTAAAAGTAAGTATCAAAATTTTTATATTCAAAAGTTAAAAAAAAAAAAAAAAAAGGGTTGAAGTTTATGCCAGACTTATGCTGTGTTTGGTAGGAGGGAAAAGTGGGAGGAGGGAAAGGGGAGGAGGGAAAAGTGGAGGGAAGTGTAAATTTGGGTGTGTTTGGTATGGGGGGAGGGGAAAAGGGGAGGGAAAAGTGGAAGGAAAAGGGGAGGGATTTTGAGCCTCTTCTCATCCGCCCAAAGTTGGGCGGAAAAGTGGAGGGATTTATGTTTTATGGGGTGAAATGACTTTTTTGCCCTTTAAACATTTTGAAAACCTACAATTGCCCCCCTTTATTCTCCAAGCAAGCACATATACATATATGCCCACGCCCACTGTTTTATATATATATATACACACACACATGTGCGCGCGCACACGTGAAGGCTTCCAAATTATTTTTAATATTTTTATAAATTATTGAAAGCATTTAAAATATATTTGAATATGAGAGGATAAAATTGTAATTCAATACAATATATCATTTCCCTCCCCCTTGTTTACCAAACACATGGAAGGAAGGAAACCACTTTTCCATCCATCATACCAAACACACAGGAAGGAAAAATGGTTTCCCTCCCCTGAGGAAGGAAAGCCCATCCCTCCTATTTTCCTTCCTTCCACTTTTCCATCCCTTCTACCAAACGGAGCATTAAGGTTGAATGTGTGCCAAATTTTTGTTTCTTCAACAGGAATTGTTCCTCACCATCTCCATCACTGTGGACTGTCCTCGGGACTCGTGTTTCTTGTACTGAAGAAGCATCCAACGGTCAAAAATAGTTGATCATGCATGTTACCAACGGTTTTTAGCCTGAAATGTTAGAAATATCACAAATTGGAAAAAAAAAAAAAAAGAAGAAAGGAGGAAAAAGAATCTGAATCTGATAAAATTATATCTGTTTTTGTCTGCACACACAATGTACGAGGCTGATGGTCTGGTCAAATCAAAAACCCATTAGAGAGAAGAGGGAGGTGTCACTGCATGTCCTTGGTTTTCATAGATGAGTACCATCTTAACCATCTTTGGTGCGCTCTCTCTCCTCCAAACACACCCTTTCCCTTCAACACTTTCCTTCTTGTGTGGTCTTTTTGTATGAATGGTGAAGAGCTTCAACACACTTCTTAAACATGCCAACTTTGTTCATTATAATCCTTTCAAAATCCAGTATATGTATATAGATAGATAGATGGATAGAGACTTTTTTCCTTCTTGTTTTTATTTTTGGGGGTTTTGGTTTGTGTTGCTTTTGGGTGTTTGGGAGAGTTTTCTTGTTGCTGAGAATGAGAAGGAATAAGTGGGGACTGACACAGTGACCAGACAAATTTTACAAATTTAAACATATATGACTAGATAGGAAAATGAAATTGGTAAACGACAATGGTGTATACAAATTGTACGAGTACTATTATTATTATTATTATAAGATAAGATTGCGTAAGGTGATCAATTTCAAAATATATTTTCAAAAATTGAATGCTGCATTGAGTGAACTGCTTTAGAATTTTATGTTGGTACATTACAGTGATCTAATCGTTGGTTTTTGAAAAAAATAACTTAAAAAAAAAAAAAAAGAAGGTCACAAATTTTGCAATTGATTTTTTCAAAAATCAATCATTAGATCACTGTAATTTTTCGTGAAAATAAAACTCATAAGCAATTTATCTGATCCAACAATAAATTTTTATAAATATGTTTTCGAATTGGTTCCCTAAAAGGTGCATCTAATAATAGTAAGACTGTAAATCGTAACCTATCAGATGACTGGGTCCAATAAAAATAAGTTTTAACAGAATTTTTATACAAATTTTAATAATATTTTTTTGAGGTTGTATTTTATGAAATCTATCGTTGAATTATATGTTCCTCTGTTACATATCATGTTTGTCAAATACTAAATTAATGGAAATTAAAAGTCACTCATCCTCCATTTTGCGAAATTAGTTTGGATTCTAAGCTCAAACTTTTATAAAAACAGACTTAAAGTATCATATATATATATATATATATATATAACCTCCTATCATCACATTTATTCAGAATTTATTTCTTTATATCATTTTTATTTTTAAAGGTAAAAATGTAAAATCGTTGAATGCTTATTAAAAAATTATTATATACTGCTTGACTCTACAACCACTTGCATAACAAATTTTATAAAACTGCCTGTTAGATTAATCTCTCTTATGTATGAGAAGTTTGTCAAAATACATAGATCCAACAGTTAGATTTTGAAAAATGACACTTTGAAAATTTGTATTTTTTCGTTCTTACAAAATATTACCCTTTTATTTTTATAGTCGATCATTTCAGAACCCGATAATCGGATCATGTAATTTTTCACAAATATAACATAAAAAATATCTAATCCAACAATCAGTTTGAAAGTATACTCTACTAAATAGTTGCATATGAGGTCACTTAAAACAAGCACAAGGGCCGGTTTGGAAATTTTAAAAATTGGATCCGGCCAATTCTGATATGTTTCTGTTATATAGTTTTTATGTAAACCAGTTTATAGTTAATTTAAAAAAAACTGTGTTTATGCCTTATTTTCTAAAAAAAATTGAACTGATTTAAAAAAAAATACACTTACCAAACAATAGTAAATATAAATCAGACCGACTTATCCTCAGCAGGTCATTTTCTGAAGTTTGCTAAATACCCCATAAAACCATTTATGTATTACATATTCACATGACATATGGATTCTCTGCTTGGGCTTGGATATGCTTGGATGATGTGGTATAATCTGTATGGTTTGTTTTTCACTTGAATGATGTGCAGACTGTACAGATCATGCCACATTATCCAAACGCCAAGCAAACCAAATTGAGTAACTTCATTCATTAACATGGTAGGGGATAGAGACAGAGAGAGACAGGGGAACCTGTACGCGGAGGAGGGAAAAAGGATGATGTGGACAGTTGGGAAACAATAAATGGTGGGTGCCTTTTTTTTTTCTAAAAAAAAAGAAGAAGATAATTTGAGTGCAGGACGTCAAAAGAAGGGAAGTGTGACAGTGCACACAGAGATGACAGCTGTGTCCTGATGACCGCATACTCTCTGTGGAGTTATCAGCACTGATGATCTCAACATAAAATACTTTCGCCAAATTATTAAAACCACTTACATATTTATTTATTTATTTATATTTCATACCCAATCAAAAAACTATCAACCTCATGATGTTAGATTTGGAATTTAAATTAAATTATTTTATTTAAATTCATTCCCAAAATAAAAATATTAAATTAATTTTTTTTTTTAATTATATAATTTACCGAACTAAGCTCGAATAATATACTATTCAATTTGATGAATTCTTTCATTAATTCTTAAAATAACTTGTGACTTAGGATAAGAAATTAAATTTTATTGTAGTCATCGCGCATCTAAGCAGTCTCTTATAGAAAATTATCTATTAATGAATCGATGGGCTAAGACATACCATGTTTCATACTAACAATCTATTATAAGTCTTCTATTGAGATTGTCAAACAAATAATTCTCAATCTTGAAACCATAATCTTTTCTTTTTTGATCTATTGAACCAAAAAAAGGAACATGCAACATCTATATCGGGCCAGTTCTATGTATAGAAATAGAACCATTGAACAAAAAAAATGAACATGCAACATCTATATCAGGTCGGTTCTATTTATAGAAAAAGTATATAGCATCTATTTTTATTCGGACCCAAAATTAATTTTTGAATATTTTGAATATTCATAAATAATTAAATTATGAATATTATGAATATTCATAAATAATTAAATTAAGGACCCAAAATCCATAAATAATTAAATTAAACAATGTGTAATGCCCATGAATATTTTGAAAAATAGTTGTTGTACATTTGTCGGTAACCCAAAGGGTGAATTGTCGTATTCATGCATGTATCTTTCGATATCTCTACTACTCTCGGGTCAACAAGTAATTAATTTTCATAGTTTGGGTCCGTGACCCATGGAGGTGGAAGTGGAAGAATGTCGCTTCCCCATTTGATGTAGGACTGCCACAGGGAGATGGGACTAATCTTTCTAATAACAGGTACAAAGGGACTATTTTAAAACAAAAAAATATTGAACTCGGTCAAGGAAGCTCATAACTGCTTCCTTTACTTTGTACTAGGTTCTTCTTTTCTTTTTTTTATTTTTTCCTCTAAATTTTATAATATTTTTTGATAAATTATATATATATATATATATAGAGGTTTTCTCTTATGAGGATCACCTTACTTTAAGCTAAAGTAAGCATCTGACAGTAGAGCCGCCTGTGATGAAATTTTGGAAAACTGACCGTTGGATTAGATACCCCTATAATGTATGTCATGCCTGCCAAAAATCACAGTGATCCAACGGTTAGTTTATGAGAAAACTGACTGTGAAAAACTATGATTTTTTTGTTCTTTAAAATGTTATCATTTTTTGGCAGTCAGTTTTCTCATAAACTAACCGTTGGATCACTGTGATTTTTGG
>JAESVK010000969.1:1059034-1080041 GCA_017140935.1 Hamamelis virginiana
ATATATATATATATATATATATATATATATATATATATATTGGGAAAGCTATTTGAAGTGATGCATGGGAGAATTACAAGTTGCGATTATTGTAAAGTATATATCCTACCGATATGTCATGATTTGTAGTTTGAAAAATTATTGTCTCACAAGGCCGCGTGGTGGCTTTAACGCCCACTCCAACCTCATTGATGGAGATGGAATTGGAGTCTTCTTTGTAGAGTAGTTACTGTCCCTAGGTCAAACGAACGAACCTCAAATATATTTGTCTTTATGTGTCGGTCTTCAATAGGGTTGTTCAAGAACCCGTCCCAATTCAACCGACCAAAACCAAGCCAAATAGTCATATTTGATTGATTTTAATGAGTGTCACGGTTTCTAATTATTTTCGTTTTCCTCAAACTGAGGTGATTGGTTTAATTCATATAATGAGGGTATAGACCGACCAAACCGGCCGATGTACACCCCTAGTCTTCATTGGTCTTTTCTCTCCCATTCTCTTTATCTCTTTAATTCATTATTCGGCTTCTTTCTAATTGGTTGATGCTATATTTTATTTTATTATATTCTTATATCTTATTTTATTTTTTTTTTTTGACTTTCCATTCCTATAAAATTAAGGTTTTATAGTGCTGCTTCTTTTTTTCTTCTCATTTTTTTCTTATTTGCTACACTCTCCTATGTACTGATTAGTATCTCACGTATAGGTAATGTGTTATTCTTCTTATTCACTTTCTCTCTCTATATATTTTTTGTTTATTTGAGTTTGTAGTTACAGTTTTTTTCACATTCTCTCTCTCTTTTTATTTTATCACAGTTTTTTCACATTGATACGCTACGCCGTAGTCATCTATGTCCAGGTAAGCTTTATCATATTATTTTTCTGTTTCTTCTATCCTCTGTCTATCAGTAATACATAAGGTTAGATTTAAAAAAAAAAATTTGTTTGTTTGATCATCTGTGTCTGGGTAAGCTTTATCATATTCTTCTTCTTATTATATTCTCTATCTATCAGTAATACATAAGGATGAATTTTAAATTTTTTTTATTTGTTTGATCATTTTGTAGTATTTAACTACTGTTTAAGAAATAAGTCTTTTTTTTTATTAGACTATCTTGACTGTTTGATTTTAATTATTAAATTTATAAGAGTAGAAAATTAAATGAGATGTATTATTAGAAAAATAAATGCTGCAGAAAATCCCAAATCAAATCGATATAAGATAGATGATATAAATTAGGGGTATATTTTAATTTTAATTCTTAATGTATGTTGTGTTTTTTCCCATTTAGATTTTCCATTTTCTCCTTAGTTTATATATTACCCCCCCTTATAAAATTGAAAAATATTACAAAAAAATAGTTTATTATATAGTAATAAAATTAAAATTGATTAAATTTTTTTATGTTTATTTATTAGTCTCTATGCTCAATATTTTTTCACACCCAGGCAATGCCCCGGATTTATGCTAGTATATATATATAAAGTTTATTGGTGGGCAATATTATTAGAGCAGTTCCCATGCATTAGTTAAAGGACGAGTTAAATCTATTTTTTGATTAAAAATTTAAAATTGAATGTTGTAATGCATTTGCCAAATATATTTGTGTGAATATTGATCCTTTGCTTGGATCTTTTTGGTGCTTGGGTGATGTGTTATGATCTTGATCCTCTGTACAACACCCAAGTGAAAAAGTATAGTGTCCAGATTATGACACATCACCCAAGTTCAAGTAAAGTATCTAGACTCCATTTTAATTGTAACTGGCAAAAAAATAGCTTTTAGTATTGGGTATTCTCTTTAAAATCCACTTTTTATATATATATATATATATATATATATATATATATATATATATTTTGTGATAGCTTTTAGCTTGATGGAAGATGGAGAAATGGAGGTCAGGTAGGGTTTAGTGGGAAAATTTGTCTTTCACTCAATTTATTTTTGTACTTAAAATTTTTAAAAGGTTGTCTTGCCCAAGAAAGGTGGTAGGTGCATTATATTGTTTTGTCTTGTATTTGATTTCATTCATAACCTAAATATGCCTTGATTGTTATCACGAACAAAAAAACATGCCCAAAGCTTGGACCCTATTAGAACTTTTGGACCAATTTGTTTCCATCCCTAGAGAAAAAGAAAAGTTTATTCACCTATTTGTTTGTAAAACATTTTTCAAAATTATCTTAAAAGAATTTCAAAAGCTACACTTGCAAGATAAGGTGGTTGTGGGTACTTCTTTTTTTTTTTCCCTCTCTCCTTCAAAATGTTTGTTATGATCCATGAGCATAGGGTAACTCTCTCATTTCTTGTCAAGTCTTCCCGGCATTTGATTTCTAATTTTAAGTAAAAATACTTTAGAGACTTTATCATCAATTAGATACCATACCATTACAATTACGTGTTTATGCATATTTGCGCTTGAAAGAACCTTCAAGAAATAAAAATTAAAACTTTATTCTATAATATCTAATTTTATACGATGAGATTCCTGAGATTTCCAAATTCATTTAGTTATGTTTAAAAAGCTAACTAGTCCTTGAACCTAATGATTTAGAACAATGATATTTATATTAAATATATTGAAGTTTTCAATTGAAATACAATAGTATTAAATACGAGAAACTCCTATTCTAACACTATAATATTTTCAAATATGAAAATAGATGACCTAATTTTGGATTTCCTTTTCGAGGGAGATGTCATATAATGAAAATTTATCAGCATATGCTTATATATCTTATGTAAGTATGAAGCTATTAAATAATTATTAGATACATATATTGAAAAACTAATAATCAGACTATCAATTTTTCAAAATATGCACCCACCACCGCGATCATCTATGACAATTTCTGAAATTAAAGTTGTTATATCAAACCAAACCATTTTTGTAAATAAGCATGAGCAAGTTATTCTCGCGGTGCCATGGCAGCAAAATAGCAAAGGCAACGTACCGGAAAAATGTAATCAAACCGGCCCACCCACCGTCGCAGGCTGGATGCTGGGAGCGCGTGGTACAAAACACACCATATTTAGATACGACAATGGATGAACAGCGCCATACATCACTCAAATTAAAACACTTCCTCTCTCTCTCTCTCTCTCTCACGCGCACGCGCGCGCGCGCACACCCACACACACTGTAACACTAAGATCTTAACTACTTAAGACACTTCAATTTACTCACTTCTCTCTCCAATGCTGTCATCACCAGGTGGCAAAGAGAGCAACGTCAAAAACACAGGAACCAAAACCATGGAAGAAGTATGGAAAGATATCAATCTTTCTTCTCTTCACGATCACTCTTCAAGAGAAGAAGAAGAAAACCTCTCAGAGACTCCAAGAACTCACCACTCTCAACAACAACAAACCAACAACAACTTTCGTGGTATGATCCTTCAAGATTTCCTTGCACGATCCACTACTAAAGACCCACAACAACAACAACCACCTTTATCCTCTGCCGGCACTGACTCCCGTCGATTTGGTTCTCCGGCGCCGGCACCGGCAACTGTTTTGAGTTTGAATTCTGGTCCTGAGTTTCATTTCCTTGATAACTCCGTTGACCCTCTTAGGCTTCACTCGCATTTGCATAGTACTACTCATTCTATTCTGAACGTGTCTTCCTTTAATGGTCCATTTGATGGGTTAACTGTTTCGCCTTGTGGGTTGCCTTCTTCTGGGAAGAAAAGGTTCCCGGAATCTGACAACAATATTACCGGCGATCGACGGCATAAGCGTATGATCAAGAACCGTGAATCAGCCGCTCGATCCAGAGCTAGAAAACAGGAATGTATCTCTCTTCTTTGTTTTTTGTTATTTTGTTTTTTTTACAATATTGTTTCTGTTTCATATAGGCTATGTATATGTATATAATCTGACAGAATAAAAAATAGGTTCTCTATTTTGATACTTTTGTATTTTTGAAAGTATGTTTTTGTTTTCTCTGTTTCCAAATTTGGTGTGATTCTTACAGGCTTACACAACTGAGTTGGAACTTGAAGTAGCCCAGTTGATTGAAGAGAATGCAAGACTCAGGAGACAGCAAGAACAGGTAATGTAGGCACAGTGCGTGTGTATTTATATAAGTACGTATATAAGATTTGATAAACAATAAGGGAAAGAACCCAAAATGATCAAACACTGGGGGTTTCCTAATTGAACTTAAAAAACTTTCATACTCCGTATTTATTTTACACCCTTGGAGGAATTTACTGAATTTGTGTCTTGGTTGTTTTTGGGCAGTTAAGCATTGCTGCAGCTGCTCAACTTCCCAAAAAGCAGGCGCTCCAAAGAACGTCAACGGCTCCATTTTGACAACTCCTCACTGCTGCCTCCCTTTTTAGTTGTAGTAGCTGTATATATATCACTCTTTTCCTCTGCACAGTCTCCTTAGAGAGAGAGAGAGAGATTATGGGGTGGGTGTGAGTGCATATGATATCTATCAAAGATAGTGTTTTAATTAGGAAAGAAGAGGAGAGAATGAAATGCTAGTGTGCTTTTATTTTATTTTTAATTTTGCATTCCAAAGAAGCAGGAATTTTGGTGGATCCTTCTGTTTTAGCTTTATATCACTTTTCCTTGTCTTTGGAGACTCGCGCTCTCTCTCTCTCTCTCTCACATTTCTCATGTAAGAATTGGATTTAAGAATGGTGGGAAGGGCTTGGCTTGTTATAAACTTATAATGCTTCCAAGAAGATGCACAGGAAAACGATTGGACGCTAGGTTCTTCACTGCCCATCGCTTTCAAAGTCTCTGTTCTCTCTCTCTCTCTCTCAATTAATATCCTACTTAATTCTTCTTTTTTATCCCCTTATTATTACTGGCATTGATGTCTTTTTTAATTGTTTTTTTTTTTTTTTTGGGGGGGGGGGGGGGGGGGGTTTTCGGGGCGTTTTTTGCTTTTATTTCCTGGTTCCATTATGCGAAAGTACGAATAAAATGTCAAAAGTGTGATTGAACGACAATTCGTTACCAAAAACAAACGTCTCCCCCTACCCACAAATAATACGGAGTATTATTTTATTTATATAATAAAAAGTGCAACCCATTATTGACCATAATATATAATAAAAAAATATCAATTCTATATTACTCGACACTTTAACCCAAAATTAAAAATCAAAATCAACGATGAGTTGTGATTTGAGTGTTGTGTGAAAAAATAGAGTTAATTTTAGTATAAACCTTATTTTTAACATGCGAAAATAATGTTGAGTTAATGTGACGTGGAAATTGATCTTTTAATTTGTGAGAGCTTCTAGACAAAATATAGAGAAACATGTTAACTAATTGGTGGTTTCAAACTTGGAACTAGCTAGTTGCAAAAATAAAAAGTACTTTCATTGGACAGGATCACCTTACACCTTATTTTGACTTCTAAACAAACTTTTCATGTGCACCCTTAGTTTAGCTTTAAAACCTAAGAACACACTTTTTCACTCTCTCTTATCCATTGCGTTTCCTCTCTCACTTCTCTCTCATCACACGAAACTCTTTCCTCTCCCCCTGCCTGTCACCCTTGCCGACCAACCTCACTTCACTGGCTTATTTCTTATCAATGTAATTCGCGACAAATCATTCGATTGTGTTGTTGGCAGGCTGCGATGGTTGTAAAATGTGGCATAATTACATATTACAATCACAAATTCAACCACTAGGCCACAGGGAATTAGGTATTATATTTGTTTCTTTACATACATATTGAATAGTAGTCTCATTTTGGTGCAATGTAAGAGAATGATTCATGTCTTTTAAATGGATCGAAATCTCTCACTTTTTCATGTCTTCTAACTTTATCACTTAGCTTGTACGAATGTTTTCTTTATTTCTTTATGCGTACCAATCAAATTTTGGGTGGAATGGCCATGAGAGGTGGTTGTACGTTTTGATAACGATAACTGTTTCTCTAAAACCTAAAACAGTATGCATGTATTGCACTGTATGGGAAGAGGGTCTCTTTTGTTTCCTCTTCCCACCCACTGATCTTGCAATCAATGGATTCCTTTTACTAGCTTGTATTCGATCAGTTATATCAAGATAGGTTTTGAGTCTCAATTATTACAAGGATTTATATTGTACCCAAAGGAAAATATACTTAGAAGGTCTCCAGTTTGATTCTTTTTATAAATTTTTTATACATGAATTCGATTTTTCAAACAATAATCAATGCAAAGTAGATAGTGGCATTATCTGTGTCCTCCAACAATTATTGGAATTTAGAGTTTAGACATTTCTTTGTATATGTATATATATGTGTGTACATAGAAAATAAAGCACATTTTTACTAACTTGTATCTTTAATTACAGAAATGATAGAGTAAAGACAGGTCCTTAAACTTAATTTAAGGACTCCTTACCCTAGGATATGTATTTTAAAAAATCGACTGTTGGATTAGATAATCTTTTTATGTATATATGTCATGTCTGTAAAAATCACAGTGATCCAACGGTCGGTTTTCAAAATACAAAATGCTAAACGATTGTTACAATATTCAACGGTAAATACTGTTAGAGTGTTTTATGAACTGTATTTTGAAAACCGATGGTCGGATCACTGTGATTTTTGGCATATATGACATATATAAGAAGACTATCTAATCCAATGGTCGGTTTTTCAAAATACCTATCCTGTGTGAGAAAATGGTGAGTAATCCTTGAATGATCATTTCTATCTTTAATTATGTATTTGGGAGCAATTTGATTTTGTGCGCAGTGATTATCAAACTTGGGGACTATTGCTTTAGCACATGCCTTAATTGCATTTGGTACAAAGCTCGTGTAGGATTTGGCATTTCTGTTTTGGGTGGGTTATTGCATCCTGCTCTTGTACAGTACTTACATTTTTTGTTTTGGGTTGATCATGACACATATCCTTGTTTGTGATCTTGTTTTGACTGTATGTTAGGGCTACAGTCCCAGCTGGCTGTCCTGCTTTGGGAGTTTTTCCACATTTTTAAGGGTTTTTTATTTTGGTAATGAATATACTGTTGTTCTATCCCCCATATCATTGGAGTCATTCATCAAGCTGCCCTTTTATTTTTTTGAGTCCTCTTCACTTACAATATGGGAAGAGGACTCTTTTGTCTCTTCTTGCAACCTAATCTGGCAATATTCAATGGATACCTTACTTTAATTCAAATATCAAAGGGATTTTGAGTCTCAATTATTGTAAGGAAATTACACTGTACCCAAAGGGGAAAAGGAACAAAATATTTGAGTCAATGTCTGATTTTTATTACATTGTATCTTTAATTATTTATGTGGCAGTAATTTGGTTGCAAGTCTTAATTGCATTTGATATAAAGCTCTTTTGTAGGATACAACATTAATTTTGTTTTGCTTAATTTGGCTTTGCTTGCTTCTTGTTTTCCTTGTGGTCCTCTCCTAGCTACCTTGCTACCCACCTTTTGTTTTCTCTTTAGGCTCCATAAAAATGCTATCAACCTATAAAGCCATTTGTGGAATAAAGGTGTCTCATCTCTCTCTACCCTTTTTGTTTTCACCTTTTTGGATTCCATAGAAATTAATGTCATCAAGCTATAAGTTACAAGGCCATTGCCATTTATATTTTGTTATTTTATCCTTTTTGTATTTCTCTTTGGTAATGAAATTCTTGAGAGAAACAAATTTGTCTTTGATATGATCTCTACCTTAATGTTCATGAGCTTGTTTAGTGTTTGATATTTACTTCCCCTTGTTAGGTCAGGTTCCTCCACATCTTATTTTACAACTATACCCACATCTCTTTTTCAATAAGCAAATGTGGGTCGAATATTTTAAAAAACCGACTGTTGGATAAGATACATTTCTTTTATATGTGATTTATGGCAAAAAAAAAACATACTGATCCAACTGTCAGATATTAAGAAATCTAATTATAAAAAAGTTGTGATATTATAATTTTTTATGATGATTTTTTACATAAATTTGGATTACTATGATTTTTTATACGTATGAATGACATGTTGGGGTGTGCAGCGGAAAAGATATAAATAAAAATATGATTTATTTATGTAAAATATTTGATATGGAAATTTATGTGATATAGTAATAATAACATATATATGTAAAAGTATATGGAGATATTAGAAAAGATGAAGATGTACG
The DNA here is from genome assembly GCA_017140935.1 of Hamamelis virginiana. Lineage (NCBI taxonomy): Eukaryota > Viridiplantae > Streptophyta > Magnoliopsida > Saxifragales > Hamamelidaceae > Hamamelis > Hamamelis virginiana. The sequence goes on from JAESVK010000969.1 coordinate 1,067,149, forward strand.
GCCATGGGGTGTACAGAGCTCCCTAGCTAGAAAGATATAAGAAGAATTCTATTCAAACTAAATTTCTTGTATTACTTGAATTACTTTTCTAATTGTATGTTGCAATGGTTTGCATCACTATACTTCCTTTTATATTTGATCATCAATACCATTTTAATATTCCTAGGTTCTTTTCTTTTCTCCATACAACTCTTAGTATTCTAAGACTCTACAACTATCTAAATGATATAGTACCATTTTCTAGTCTTTTCTTAAACACCCCATTATATTAAATTTGCGAATTACAATTTCCAACATGACATACATAAAAAATGTATCTTATCCAATTATTAGTTTCTCAAAATATTCGACCCACATTAGCATTTTAAAAACGAGATGTACATACAGTCATTAAATAAAATGTAAGGAACCTGCCCCCATTGTTATACTGTTGTTGTTGCTGCTGCTTCCGTGTAGACTTTCCATTATTTGGTGTTAACAATTCTTTGTAGGCTTCATGGAAATGCCATCAAGCTATAAGGTTTTACAATCATAGTGTAATTAGATTTTTCTCTCTCTAAAGACTTGATTTTATATATTCCTTTTTCTCTCTCATGTCATGAAGCATGACAGATCGATTATTGCCCATTTATCGCAGACTTGATTCTAGGTGACCCTTTCATGATCTTCAAATGAACATCCATTCTTAACTATGACAGTCAAAAGATGGTTATTGCGAAAAATTGTGCTTGTTATAATTAATAAAACAACAATTTATACATAATTCCGTTGTCGTCCAGCGGTTAGGATATCTGGCTTTCACCCAGGAGACCCGGGTTCGATTCCCGGCAACGGAACCATTTTTTTCACTATTTCCCACCAATTTTTTCTCATTTTCATTTTTCTTTGTTTGAAATTTATGTTTGGGAAGTAATATTGCAAGGGAAAATTTGTCAGTGCTTCCCCAATTCCACTCCAATTCTGATTCCAAATCCAATAGTTCATTTGCTTTTCCATTCCCACTGTCCCGCATAATCATAGACCCCAAATACATGAAAAACAACTACAGAGTAATTAAAGCTGAGATTTTCAAATTCTACAGAATCAGATTTCCAAAATGAACCCAGTTTCCAGGCAAGAAAGCCCTCGAAGAGAGAGAGAGAGAGAGAGAGAGAGTAGTAGTAATTTTATTTCAAAAACCAGCTACATGGAAAGAAGAAAACCAAATAACCATATCCTCAGTCAACGCTTCTCTCTTGGGAAACTTATCCTCATCATCATCAACCATTGAAAACCTGCAAACTGGACAAGTTTTTCTACACACATTAAACCACCTATCAATGCACATCTTATGGAACTCATGCATGCAAGGAAGAACACTTTTCTCTTCTCCTTCTTTTAATCTTGACAAACACACACAACAACACACCATCACCTCATCACCACCCTCAACAGTACCCTTATGATGATCATCACCGGCCGGAGATTCCTCCACCGGAGGAATATCCGATGACTCGATACCCTCATGACATGATGATGATGATAATGCTTGCTTGATTGGTTGCTGCCCTCTTTGACTGATAAAATTGTAGATGAAGAAGAGAAACTGCTTGAAAAGTACCATTTGGTTTCTGTAGAGGATATTAGTAGGCGTTTGGGATTAATGGAGGATGTTATTTAATATTAGAAGATAGAGTTTGAAGAAAAGGTAGCTAGCTAGAGAGTGTGCAAGTGATGCGTCTCTTTGTTGCTGATCAGTTCTTTTGCGTGGTTTGAAAGGGTTGTTAGATTGGAAGAGACGATTTTGAGTGTCCAACACCAAGCTGTTGCACCTAAACCGGCTAAACGACTGTTACTCTCGACCTTTATTTATTTATTTATTTATTTAAAATTAGTAAATCTTGCTTTAGGGGATTATATATATACATATATATAGAGAGAGAGAGAGAGAGAAAATTTACACATCGTTATCGAATGACCCATGATTCCTTAGAACTTAGTTAAAAAAAGCTTGGATTTGATTGGAACCTTTCGTTATTAATGGGTTGGAGTATGAAGCCCGAAACCTCCCTCTTACAAAAACGGAAAGATGTAATTTGGGTATTGAGACCATTGGCGTGAAGTTGCAATCTTTACCAACCTTTTTTCCAGTCTGTGTCAAATTTTTTGACTGCCTACTAATTTAGCATGACATAATTAACCCTCAAGCTTGATCTGTCGGGCACCTAATTAGGGGCATTGCATTAACAATGTATTAGTGTATTACCGGCCTGTTAAGCAAGATTTTGGACATATATTACTGTATCTATTCCTTCAATTGATGGAAACATTGCTTTTGACAAAAGATTATTTTGGCCATCCACATCCAATTTTTCGCCTTTTGCTCGACGTAATCTAAAATGGTACAAGTTATTTTTTAGCTCAGCTCTCTCTTCCTCTAAAGCGAGCACAAATATCTTAGAGAAAAATGGATCCATTTGGAACTTTATTTCGATGTATCCAAATTTGGATGGTCACGAGCACCATGTTTAATATTCAAAATCGAGAAAATGGATAAGGAATATTGCCATTTGGAAACAACATTAGAGAGATGCTCTAAATTGAGGAAATTAAATGAAGCTTAAAGGGAGATGAAAAAAGCATACTTCAAAAATAAATTTACTTGTAAACAATTTTCAACTTTTTCCCATTATTATTTCCTATATATATATATATCAAAAGAAAATGTAAAGATGAACACAAGAAAAGCAATGGCATATATGGTGTTGGATATTCAACTTGCTTGATCATTTGTTTGCACAATCACCTTCAAAAAAGCTTTTGAGGAAGAAAATTAGTAATGAAAGGGAGAGCTTCTGGCATCCTCCATCATTACAAGCAATCTACCAACAACTTCTTCCACCCCATTTCCTCTGTTTTTTACCAACTCTTTCACCCACACTCCCATACAATTAACTCTCTCTAGCTAATGGATATATATATATATATAGCATCCATATTTTCCAACTAGAGACTAGAGGGTGGCTAGTGTATATATATATATATATATATATATATATATAAACGTACGTAGACCACTTTACAGTAAATTTTGCAACAACTGGGTGAAGAATTTGGTGGGATACTTTGTCCACAATAGCCCATTTTTTGGGGGAATTATATCGTAGAAATAGTGGTCAATGCATTATGTATCTGTAATGATGAGGAATTCATTTATTCATTTTTCCACTTTGAAGATGAATACGAGTAACTTTTACTTTTGCAGTTTTGCATGAAGACTGGATATACAAGAACTGCGCACTCACAGATCATGTGCTTCTGTGTTCAACTATAGAGGCTGGGCCACTGGATCGAGTGCTTATATATACTCTAAGATCCCAACTCAAAATTTAGAACCCATTGTGGGTCATGTGGTGGTTCCTTTAAAAAGGACAGTGGGCTTAATTTGCTTGAATCTGTGTATACTGTGTTACATGACAGAACCACTCGTACTCTCTTACAGTTTAGAGCTAACTCCAAAGTAAATTCAAAAGTGAATTTAGATTCATTTTTTGAACTTAGATGTAAAAATTCTTACTCTAATGGTGGGTTCAAATTAGATTGGATCTAAAAGTTTATTCAAATTTAAATTCAAGTTTAATTGGATTCTTTTTTTTTTTTTTTTTTTTTTTTAGAACACATAAAAGTGCATAGAAACTTGTGCTTGGTTTGGAGGAAGAAAAATGAGCCAAAAAATGGATCCACCACAATTGGAGTACTTGAATTCAAATGGCTATTTATTTTTAAAAAATGAATCCAACCATTGGAGTTGCCCCTAGAATCCTTTTTGGCTGGGTCCGTTTAGATTTGCTTTACTTAAAATCAATTTTGGAACTCAAAATGTCACTTGATCTATAAAGATGAGTGATAATAACTTGAAAAATGCTACAACACCATACACTTTAACCTGAAATTAAAAACCACCCTGATGTGTTCTGTTTTAAGTGGTTTGTGAAAAAAATGGAATTCGTTTGAAATGAGAGATCTCACCACTCAAAACAGGACACGTCAAGATGGTTTTTAATTTCAGGTTAAAATGTCCGGTGGTTTAGCATTTTTGTAATAACTTTTAAACAACTCGATAAGTGATAGAAAGGTTGTCCAAAACTGGGTTTCCTAATTTTTGTCATAATCATTTCTACTGTGAAAATTTTGATACGTGGAGAGATATGATTTGGATATAACTTTAAAAAAATATGTGAAGCTAGAGTTTACTCTCCAAAAGTGATTTTAGACATAAAACTAATCCAAATGGGGAGTGTTATATGTCTAGCTAACCTAATAATTTTCTGATTAAACTCTCTAATTAGTTGTGTGATTGAGTGATTGCAGTCTCTCATTGAGATTTTTATTTTTATTTTTTTGGTATATAGCCTATTGGTGTGGACAAGAGCTAGGGATATCAGTGGTAGAAATGGAATGCCCTATACTAATCCAAGGACAAAGGGAGTTATATGGGATTTCCGAAATCTTAAGTTATAATGAACCTGGCTTTTCTGGATCAATCAGCATGGAGATTAATCTCTGCTGCTCGGCTTCTCCTCTCTAAATTTTGGTTCTCATTGAACCATTTTGGAACCCTCCCAAGAGCAACTTGGGGATGGCATTGGGGAATGGGGCTAACAAAATTTGCTTTGGAGGACAATTGGATACCAGAGTCATCCAATTTGTAAAAGTTTATAACATGTAGACCAACTTGCGCATTCGTTTATATATCTCCTATTGGCTTGTAATCGGGGAAAAAGAGAGAGAGAGAGAGGCGCAGGAATTGGGTTTGTTGCATGCAACTCTGGGTTACAAAAATTGGTGCAGTCTCTATGACTCTATCTTAGTGCAGTCTCTGTCTGCTCTTCTTCATTCAACCATTCAAGAAGCTCATCATACTGCCGTTTTCGCTCACCATGGATATACTCGTATGGTTTGGACTAGGCATTATTAGATACAGGAGTTTTGTTCCTTTTGTGTAGCTGCAGGTGTTCTACTTTCTCTTTGGTTGTTCACCAAATTATGTAATATTGATCATCGACCTTAGGCAAAAACACATCTGATATGATTGCAGTCTTCAAACTGTTCACTCCAATGGTAAAAGCCATTTTGGCTGGCCACAGTGAAAATGGGCCAGCCAAAATGGCTAGGCTAATGCTAAGGATGTTTCAATGGTGCAAGCTATTTTTGGTGCTCTCTCTCTCTCTTCCCTAGCTTGCAACAAATTACAAATCCCAATACATTTTGTGTCTTGAAAAAAAATGGCTAGAGTTATTTTTGGATGGGAAAATGCATGAGCCGTTGGAGAAGAGTTTTTTGCATCATTAGCCAAAAAATAGTTTTGGATGGGGAAATGCTTAACTGTTGGAGTTGCTCTAATCTTCTTGAAACTGTATGATAACAATAATTTATCGGAATAATATACGTAATGCAATGAATTCATCATATTCTTTTTCAACCTTGAAATATTGATTGAACAGGGGATTCATATTCTTTCTTAGATTTTTAGGTAATTTTCAGGGGAACCAAGAAACTGTGCCATACATTTCTAGCAAACAACGAACATACAATTTTCCAGGGAACTCGAGCATAATTCCCTGAACAGATGGTTGACTGCATAAGTCCACAGGTACGTCGCCAAATATTTCATAATGGGGTCAATTAATAAGTTAGAGCAGAGCTTTAAGAGGTAAAGACCTCAGGGAAAACACAACAATCAGACCCAAACCCTAAAAGCCTCATCAAAAGCAAATCTTGGAATGTAAATCCTAATTACGCAAGCAGAAATTAGTTTGGTATACATATGAGGGACATGTCCCTTCCTTACAGTCGGAACAAGCACACGGCTCACGTGTTGAAACATGACCCTTAATTTTGAGTCTCAAGGCAATTTACTTAAGACTCAGAATCATGCAAATGCCTCAAATGGCTTTCTTTCTACCCAGATAAATGTTCATAGAAATCTCCATACCTCAAACCTTTCTACCACCTGTCCAAAAAATCAAAAGAAAAATGTTCTGCATACCAGTTCCCTAAAACAGACAACACACACTATCTTACAAAGGAAGGAAACACAAAACAACAGATTCTCTCTAGAGAGGAAAGCTTGGGTCAGTATTTAACCATCCAAAATCACTTTAGTTCATGAAATGCTACTTGCCTGGTCAGCTGCGGCTTCCATTACCAGGACAAAATGGATTTGGAGATAATATAGAGGAATTGATAGGGGTATAGGGGTGAGGGTCTCGTCTTTGCTCAATCGTCAATCAATATTGATTGGCAAATGATCTGGAAAGTTTTACTTGATGGTGGTGCTGTTGGATGACTTGAATCTCTGGAGCCCCGTGGCATTTTTGGTGCCATGGGGCACAAGTGAACTTTAAATAAGTAGGGGAAAAGGCTAGCAAAAAAGCCAGGGAAAAATCAAGAGTCTCCTAGTCCTGTCCCTTGTTCCTTGTTAGTGTTTCCAGCAGAAGGGTTTGTTTCCATGGAATTAGTTCACAGTAAAAAGCAAATTGGTAATTCAGAAGTTCAAGATCAGGCATAGAACTTATTTAACTTCAGAACAAGCCAAAGAAACAAGGATTCGATTATTATTCCTAATCAATAAGAAATTTCATTGACAAGGATAAAATCAAGTGCAGATATGTTCTTCACATGATTCATAAGAATATTGAGGTTTTGAAATATAAACCTGCCTGTAGAATTATCCACTAACATATGAAACTGCAGCTTGCAAATTTAATTATAGAAACAGACTGTGACACAAACCCCACAAAGGTCATTGCCTCTCAGACATTTTACACTGCAGTTTAGGGGTTACCTCCACCATCTTCCTTGTTCATGACTGACGAATCAGCTGCACTATCAGGTTTCAATGTGTCATCAGTTTCAAGCAGCTTGCCATCCTCTGGTACCAGGCAAGGGATCCCATCCACTATCTTTGAGAGAGAGAGAGAGAGAGAGATTATCAGATAAAGGTATATATGTCGACATACATAAGAATTCAGTACGGGTGCAGCTCCAAAACCACACCCATAAGACCAAACAGCATCAACTGTACTAACCCAATTTGTTGCATACTGATTGTAACAGTGCCCAATTGGATCAACCTAATTTGAATGTAAGAAATCTCCTTTTACCACACAGGCACAGACCTTCTGGTTATAAGCTAAAAGATTGAAATATTTGAAGAGATTTAGAATAAAAACTCACAGGAAAAGAAACAGCAATAGCATCACTGATTAGAGAACCCGTTTCCTCACACACCCTGCCAAACAAATACATACCATTTTAGGGCTCTGTTTGGAATCCAATAAATTCCTTTCTACACCATTTTTTTTTTTTTTTTTTAATTTTTTCCTGTCCCGAGTGCCAAACAGAGGCTTGGAGTTTCAGGAAAAAGCATATAACAAAATAAATCAACAGCTAAAACTACAGAACTGCTAAATAGGTAAACCTTAAGGGTTGTTTGGAGAGTGGACAGACGAGTATCTCTGAAAGAGTCTTGCTGATTCCAATCCCTGCATCTCTGAGTAGTACCCTACTAACTTTCACCATTTCATCAACTGCAACTTCTTCGGTTTTTTTTTAAAGAAATTTATTTCCTTTTCTAGGGTTTTTCTGGCCCCAAAGAGTGATATGATCACAAACGCATAAAACGGTGTCGGCTCATACTCTTTTTAAGTCAAACGTGGTCGTTCCTAATTGCGAAATCATTCGTAACGACGACGTTCTAGCCTTAAGCACTCCCGCTTACAAACAAGGGTCTGAAATCCAGGAGAGAGAGAGAGAGAGAGAGAAGCAGAGGAATGAGCGTTGATGGCGGAAACCAAAGCGAGTTCAAGTAGGCATCAAAACCAGGCTGCAGATGAATGGCAAGAATCTCCATTCGAGAATTTCATCGATTCAGAACCTCCTTTCTCATTCACCCCCCTATACTCCCCTCCAAATCCAACCCCTTTTCAACTTCATTGCCGCCTTCCTTTTATCCTTGTTCTGAAGATAGAGCAATCTCTTTATATCATCCAAGCCTTGCCCTCCTCCAAACATGTCACAGCATGAGACAACTATTTCAAATCCAAGCCCACTTCATCACTTCTGGTCTCTTCCACAACCCATTTCTTGCCAGCAGAGTTCTCAAACACTCTGCCGATTTCGGCGATGTCGATTACACTGTCTTGATTTTTCGGTACATTGATTCGCCCGATACGTTCTGTGTAAATACTGTCATCAAGGCTTACTCTACCAGTTCTGTCCCACACCAAGCTGTGGTTTTCTATTTTGAAATGCTCAGAGATGGGTTTTTGCCTAATAGTTTCACTTTTCCGTCGCTTTTTAGTTCTTGTGCGGAAATGGGTTGTTCTAAATCTGGCAAGAAATGCCATGGCCAGGCTGTTAAGAATGGTGTTGATGATGTATTGCCAGTGCAGAACTCTTTGATAAGTATGTATGGGTGTTTTCAGCTTATTGAGATTTCATGGAAAGTGTTCAATGAAATGTCTCAGAGGGATGTGGTGTCTTGGAATGCGATTGTTGATGGGTATGTTAAATTTGGTGATTTGGGTATTGCACATAAGATGTTTGATGCAATGCCTGCTAGAAATGTGGTTTCTTGGAATATAATGATCAGTGGGTATTTGAAAGGTGGGAACCCCGGGTGTGGGTTGAAGCTGTTTAGAAAAATGATGAAGATGGGATTTAGAGGAAGCAATACGACTATGGTGTGTGCGCTTACTGCTTGTGGCCGGTCAGCTAGGCTTAAGGAAGGAAGATCTATTCATGGATTCCTCATCAGGACCTTCCAGAAGTCGAGCTTGATTCTGGACACAGCTTTGATAGATATGTATAGTAAATGCCAAAGGGTGCATGTGGCACACAAAGTGTTTGATAGGATTTTGAAGAGGAATCTAGTTTGCTGGAATGCAATGATTTTGGGGCATTGCATTCATGGGAATCCAGAAGATGGGCTTAATCTATTTGCCAAAATGGTGGATAGAACAGGGTCGGGAGATGGAGAAACCAATGTTTGCAGGAGTATAAGGCCAGACGGAGGTCAAGGAGAAGTTCCCCCCGATGAAATCACCTTCATTGGTGTTCTATGTGCTTGCACTCGTGGAGGATTGTTGACAGAGGGAAGAAATCACTATAGACAGATGATAGATGTGTTTAGTTTAAAGCCTAATTTTGCACATTATTGGTGCATGGCTAATCTCTTTGCTGGTGTTGGGCTGATTCAAGAGGCAGAAGAGGCCTTAAGGAACATGCCTGAGGATACTGAGGATCTTTCATCAGAATCATCATTGTGGGCTGGTTTGCTTGGTACATCTCGTTTCCGCAGAGATGTGACTTTGGGAGAACGAATTGCGAATTCTTTAATTGAATTGCAACCTCAAAATTTATTGTGCTACGCATTGCTCCTGAATGTCTATGCTGTGGCGGGTCGATGGGAGGATGTTGCCAGGGTTAAAGACATTATTAAGAAAGTAGCTGTTGGAAGAATGCCTGGTTGTAGTCTTTCAGACTTGAAAGAAATAGTTCACAAGTTAAAAGTGGGAGATAAAGGGTGCCATGGGATGGAGGAGGTCAGCATTATGATCAGTGAACTGGCTCAGAGACTAAGCTTGCCGATTACTGGTTCACAGAATCCATCACTGCGCAAGACAGAGGCTGGAAGTTAGTGTGATCCTCACATGGGATAAAGATCCCGACTTCTTGTCCAAATTGTTGGGTAAGACTTAGCTGACGTTGAGACATTGACCATGGTGAATTGATTGTTGAACATAATGGCAAGGACCCAGAACTTACACATGGAAAGAAGAATTCAAGAAGAGGACGGAAAAATTGATGAGTAAAATTTGCTTTGACGAAATTAACTCTCAATCAATAGAGGTCAAATGATTCGACATTATGGTTGATGAAGTGGTTCCGAGGCTTACTTGTCAACAACATCACTGTACGAGACTAATTCTGGAATTTTGCCAGTTTCTTCCTGAAAAGTTCTATAGAGATATTCTGATTCTTTAAAAAATATATTGCTGACTGCATTCTGGTATGAGGATTGATATACTTTCTGATTTTTCTTGTTCTTCCAGTTCAACAACAGACTTTCAATGGAACATGTTTGTCTTCATCTATTTGGATTAATGAGCTGGGATTTTAGTTGCTTGCTTGAATGAAGTTGAGTTTTTAACCCAAGTAAATTGTGTAAGTACAGTGTCTTACTAATGGATTACCGACTCCCCTTTCTTACCTGAAAGGGGGCTAAGACGAGGCGATCCTTTGTCCCCATATTTACTTTTGCTGTGTGCAGAAGTCTTTTTAGCGAGTTTGATCAAGTTAGATGAACTCAATGTTTATCATGTAATAGCGCTCAATAGAAGGTGCCCTGTGATCAACCATCTATTTTTGCCCAATGATGTACTGATTTTTTTTTTCTTACCTAATCGGAAGAGCTGTCGAGGGTTGCATGGGATTTTGCCTCATTATTGTCAACATTATGGTCAGCAAGTTAATGTTGTTAAGTCGTCCTTCTTCAGTCCAACACTTCAGTAGTGGATCAAGATTGCTTCATAAATGTGTTCCAGTTCTCTGCATTGGGTTATAGGGGCTTCTGGTGGCCATAGCAACCAGTGAGAAATAAGTTTATTCTTATCAAAAGGAAAGGATTTTGCACAAAATTTATGGCTGGTAGGGGCAATTGCTTTCGCCCCACTCTTATCAAGGCAGTTTTTATTTTCCACACCTATCTATGTTATGAGCACATATAGTTTGCTATCTTCAATTTGTGACCAACAAATTAATAGCAAGATTTTGGTGGGACAGTAATATAAAGAAGAATGTGATACATTGGAGGAGGTGGAAAGTTATTTCTCTTCCCAAACTTTGAGGGGGCTTAAGGACAAGAAACTGCAGACTCGTGAACCAGGCACTGTTAGCTAAGCAAGCTAGGCGCATCTTGAAGAATCCAAGTAATTTGGTGGCAAGGCTGATGTTGGCAAAATATTGCAGAAGGAAAAAAAAATTGGAGGTGGATAAAGCTTAATTGGTCGGAGTTGGTGTGTGAAAAGGCAGTTTGCATAGGCATGATCTAAGATCACTTAGAAGAAGGTTGGGTTGAAGAGGCAGCTGAGTACCAGCCAACGAATTCCGGCGTGGCAGGATGGGTGGATATGGACAGAATGCTTGAGCTCACAAGCGAGATGGAAGGGAACCATATTGAGAAGGTAGCAGAGTTAATCAAACCCGAACCCGAACCCAAAACAAACCCTTGAAAGGAGGATCTAGTTCGTCACTTGTTTCCAAGGGAAGTGGCTAGGAACTTTTAAGCCATACCAATATCCGTGCGAAACTGTCCTGATACGTAAAAATCTGGATATCCTCTTGCAGCAAGTGGAAGACATACTGAAGGAAGATATAGGAAGTATAGGAACTTATGGAAGTATCTATGGCATTTGAAGGACTAGGATGTTGTCAAAACGAGGCATGCTTCAAATGCCAAACAATAATGCGGCCTACTAGTTTGGAAGGAAATAGATCTTATGCGATTTCACATCGTCTCTATGGCGATAGCCTGCATTTTTCGCCCATCCTGCTTGGGGTGTGGAATAGATTCCGAGGTAAGAAACTAGGCGCAAGTGATATCTGCATCCATTCGCCCTCCTTAGCTTTGCAGGCAGGCAGGCAGTAGTGTGACTACTGGCTGTGAAGTGGGTTGTGGTATTTTTCATTTTTCCAACTAGCAGGAAAGCAACAAAGGTCGAAGGAAGTGTCATTTCAGTTTCAGTTTGGGATCTAAGCAACAGCAACTGCTTTTTTCCGATTTGAGCAATCCTTGTTACCTACAATAATGTGGTCCGAGAGATTAAACCGGTTTCAGAAGTCATGCAAACTGCAATGTGAGAATTGAGATATGAGGTTATGAATAATTATACTACTTCATATGTTGTTTTGCCTAATCAATGCCATCCAAAACAAGAATGGACAAGTAACTACGAAACCAACGAAGAAGGGACAGAGAAAACATTCCAAATATGTTCCCTGTCACATTATCTTCATTTCTCAACTCTTCATAAAAGTTTCTACAACATTTTCTTGATTGTGTCATTTCCAACTTGTCAAACACCCAGCGCACAGGTATAATTAACAAATCCAATTTAGGGAAACTCATAGGCGATTGTGGAATGCATATTTTGAAAAACTGATCGTTGGATTAGATACTATGTATATGTATGTCAGGCATGCCAAAAATGATTGTGATCTAACACTCGATTTCTTAAATATGTTCCCCGGAAAAAAACTGTGACAGTGTTCAACGGTCAGAATTTATCACAATTTATATTTTGAGATGCTGATGTCTCATCATTGTGATTTTTGATAGATTTGACATCCATAACAAGAGTATCCAATCTAACTGTCGGTTTTTAAAATATGCATCACATTATTTCCTATGAGCTTCATGCTAACTTTAGCAAAAGTCAGCATATGCTAACTAGATCGGGACTCTATATATGACTGATGGTATATAGGTGTGCGCATGAATACATATATATATACATGAACAAACAAATGCAAGCATACATACAGAGATGATATCATTCCGTCGTAGATGAAATTCGTCGTCTTACTTATCAACATGTTCGATGGTTCTATCTTGCATTGCCGACGAATATTCATATCCCACACGAAAGGGGAATCAAATTGCATAGATATTACACAAACACAAGCACAAGCACAAGCACATATGAGAAAACATTGAACCAGGGAATCAAATTGCATAGAAATGAAGGTGGGTTTGATGGTAGCAACAACTACTATCATCTAACCCAACGAGATCCAACTATTATTTACAGTTCAGATTGCACCTAAGCTAACAGGAGTTCTGGAAACTG
>JAESVK010000969.1:1089692-1109106 GCA_017140935.1 Hamamelis virginiana
ATTGATTTTTCAAACTTACCAAAAGCAGTAAGAACATGGGGTTGACACTTGACATATTAGAGAGAGAATTATCTATTCTCTAAATTCAGATTACAAGGAGAACGGGCTGAAGCGGAGAGAAGTAAAATTTTGATTAAAACCCAAGATTTAATCGGTAACTATCTCTTTCTAATTCCTCTGATGAATTCCATCACATTCAGACTTGAAATAAACAATTCTGAGATATAGTTTGACAAGTTCTCTCTAGTGATGCCTGAAAGCACCAGCAACAATTAGACAGGGAACGGATATCATCGGCACACAATTAGAGGTAAATGCACTAACAAAACCAAAAAGCAGAGAGCATGGAAAAGAAGGTAGATCCGTCAGATATCAGTAGAATAGATACCTTTAACAGAACATTGACCCAAAATAGAGGAAAATCCCTATTGTAATATTATGATGCTAGTTAATCAAACATGTCAACAAAGAATAAAAGTGATGAACAGCACTTTAGTATTGTGATTACACTGATGTCACGGAACTGAACATTAAGCAAAATAAGAGCACATACACAGATAAGGTTCTGAACAACAGCCTAGTAAATCAGAATGCCATTCTTCATGCCGATGTGAACCTCTAGTTGACAGCAGATCATGTCCCGAAGAAACTGAAGAAGTGTTTCTGTGCAGAATTATATGGCACCAAAGATCCATTAAGTTTACAGCATATAAAGTGAATAGAATGTTACATAGCATGCACATTATCATTCTGGTAAGCTTATACCAACAGGGAGATAACAGTATAAGGTGCTTCTGGAAATGCAATAAGGGAACTGCAGTCTGCAGAATCTGAAATAATTTGCATAGTACACATAGCTCAGTAGAAAAAATTGTCAACATGTCAGTTTTTTAAGCGTTCATGAATCAAATAACTACTATCCAGTTTGACACTAGAAAAGGTTACAACATCAAAACTCGAATCCATGCTACCCACAGAGAATCCTAAGTACGCTAGTTGCTACCAATAAGTCACCAATGTTTCCAGTAACTTCACTAAAATAATAGATGCTCAAAACTGTTTTCTGTTAGCATAGATTTCAATATCATGACACGCATCATTCTGTAGATTGACAGTGCACAATAATGAAAGCTAACTGATTTACACCCAACTTTGAATACAGAAAATCAAAGGAAAACCCACCTTGAAGTTGTGCGAGTATCACTGTTCTTAGAATAGCTTTTATCAAATGAATTCTCTTTATCACTATTGGCATCTGAATAACTATGCTCCATCTTCTTACTGCTTCTTTTGGGCGAACTCTTCTCTGGTGGAGAATTTGAAGCAGCGGTTTCTGTGACATCAAGCAAACGCTGAATTACTTGGCACTGATCCACATCCAAATTAGCTTGTGATCGTTGCAGTTCTAATTGAAGCTTTTCATTTTCCTTTTGAAGTGCCTCATTAAAAGGCAAGTTATAGGAACAAGAAAGAGTTTTCTTCAGCACCATAGTGTCATTTCTCGAGGGGTCTGGTTTCAAAATCACATCTTGCACCTGTCTGTCCTCGTCATCCAATGTATACTCTCGTTGATCCTTTTCAATATCTTCCAATCGTTCCTACCAATTTGATGGAAGGAAAAATTAGTCAACTTAAAAAAGGATTATATGAATAAATTAGCAAGGACATCACCAAGAAAACTCAAAATACAAAATAAAAAACCTATTTGGGTCTGGATCTGCGTAGTTATGGGACAAGCAGCCGATTCTCATCAATTTTAAGGCAAACCAGGATTAAATGGAGTTAAGCATACTTGTCAACAAACATATTAATCTGTTATTGCATCATCAAAATCTTTGTCTTTCTGTATTTGGTTGTGTTACGTTTCCATCAGTCAAGACTGAAGAGGCAAAGAAATATTAGCAACGCATGGCTAGACTGGTTTTGAAGAAAAGTCAAGCCCGATACACTAGCGGAACCACATGACATGAGGATCAAACCCTCAGGAAGATATCAAGGTTCACCATTAATGCAAAATGTTCTATTTTAATTAGCCAGATAAGTTAGCCAAACGTATCGTAACAAAAAACAAGAGTAGGTAACAAAATTTTAGAACAGAGAAATGTCAGTTTGAGAGGAACGAATATCAGAAATAAAATATTAAATCGCAAGAATATGACTAAAAATAATAATAATAATAATACTAATAATAATAACAAAAGTAAGAACAATTCTATACCCTGACTCGAGCATTATCCACAAGAGTGATGAGAGGAACGATCCGCAAGTATCGATCAATCTCAGTTTGGGCCTTCCTGAACTGGTACACAATGTTCCATCCCATGGCCAACAAATAGAGATAGCTCCGGTCCTGGCAACTGTTAACCAAAATGTAAGACCTTCTAAGTGCATCCTCGAGCTGCTCCAAAGGCTCCCGCGTTTCCGGATACCTTTTAAGCTCTGAGATTTTGAGCTGCTCTAGCAGGTTCCCAATCAACTTCAAATGCTGCGCAAACTGCCTGCAATTCCTTTTGTGCATTCGCGCTGTACTCGCGGCTTTCACAATCATCCCAATTAGCCGCACGGCATCGAGGCCCGTGAGCTGCGCAACATTCGCAATCTCCCCCATGTGCTCCCAAGAAGATGCCATCTTACACTTCTCAGATTAACCAGTGTCCACTTTTTATTGACCCAAATTCCATTAATTCCAAAGGAATAGTGTGTTTTTCCAAACTCTTTTCAACCTCAACCTATAGATCAATGAAATTTTCGCCGAACTGGTACCATTTTCTCTGAACAAAAATTCTGAAAATGACTTTGCAGAGTAGAATTCCTCGGAAAATGTCAGAAATGTGGCGAAATTTAGAATTTTGAACAATCTTTTACCTCTTTTAACCCAATCTTTTCAACATTCCAATAACTTCAATGCTTACAATTAGGTCCTCCACGCGCATTTCTGTAAGAGAAGGCAGAGCCGATTTCAAAGAAGGACTAAATGCATGTCGCCAATACCAGAGAAGAAACCACCAATCTACGCAATATCCTAGTTCAAGCCAGATCAAAAGCTCCTTCAAGAAATTTATGGAGAAATGGCATATTCATCACAGATCTTCAGACACAGGAACCGATAATACTCCAGAATCCAGTCAAACTGCAGCCAAAGTTCAGTAAAATGATAAAGAAATCTCCAATATTATCCGTTACGCTTCTTCACTCACTTTTTCAAACAAAAATAAATAAAGCAAACAATAAAAAAGAATGATATTGTTTGCTCAATCTCTTCCACAAGAAGGAACAATATCTCTCTCTCTTTCTATACATATAAGAGGATATGAAAATTGAAGAAACCGCCAACTCACCGTCCGCCGTCACCTAATCGTTTAGTCTCAAATTACCACTACCAGGAGCGAAATCTTCAGTGAAAGCCCTAGAAAACCTGTAATAGCAATCAAACCTTCAAATCCAGAACGTGAGATTGAGATTGAGTTCAAAAACAGCAGAAAATGTTCACGAATCGTTTACCTTCTCCGTTTTTCTTTCGGCTTTTATTAATCTGCTCGCTCTATCCGGAATCAGTTCATATACATACATACACATGTATATACGTGTGTAAAATGTCGTCGTGACGGAAACGTCAAAATCTGAAATGAGGAAGGCATTGATTTCTGGGATAAACAAGCATTGCTTTGCGGGAAAGAGCTTCTTCTGGATGGATTTTGGAGGGTTTTGAGCACTGTTTCTCTCTCCCCCACCCTCTCTCTCTCTCTTCTCTCACATTCTCGGCTTCGATGGCGTTTTAGTCTGCTTTGTTGCAGAGCTCCGTTGGCTGTATGCGCAGATACACCATGCCAGACAAGCAAGGATTTAGTGGTGGTCCATCAAAGTACGAAAAAGCCCCTGTATACTAGTGTTATTTCAATTATACCCGCGATCTTCACGGGAATGGTAATAGCAGTATATAGAAATAACAGGTTGACTCCACGGTGGACATTGGCTTTAAAAACTTAATAGCACCAGCTGACAGCTGTGTGTAAAAGCGATTTCTCTCTCCGCTTTGTCGTGCCTGTGACCTAGGAACATGCCTCGGTCACTCTCACCGTAATGTCATAACGCCGTGGCCGTCCTAACCGGTAGGAAACATTAGCCGCCGCCAAGATGGTATAAATTGTGTGCTCGCGTTTTCTTTTCTTTTGTTTTTTTCCCCAATATACTTGAGCCAAATTTTAGATTAAATTTTGAAAATTAAATAATATGTTTGTAAGATTTTTGTCTATTTTTAGATTATTGAATCAAAATTTTAGACATATGAATTACTGAATCAAAATTCATGTTCAAGTTCGATGTGTTCACATTTTAGATTGATATTGTATAATTTAAAAGTCATAATGAAAAAATAAATATATAAATAAATATAAACATTTGAGTGGGAACAATCCAAAAGAAGCTAATATAAATAGCTTTTAGAAATCAAATATACTTTTAAATAAGCCAGCGTTTGGATTTGTTTTTTATAAGTACTTATTTTCTTTTTTTTAAATTTGTAATATATAATTTTTTTAAAAAATTTTTAAAAAACAGATAAGTACTTATAAAAAACAAATTCAAATGATATCTAAACTTTCCATATTTTTTGATACATATGAACTTTTAAAATATGCATTTGTTAAATATTTTTTTTTTTTTTCCTGAATGACATTTTAAAAAGACCTTGAAATCACTTCTTCCAAAATGATTTTTTTTTTTTTTTTACGGGAGCCAAACGGAGCCTTAGAAATTGTATTAATGTTTTTCATATTTGATAAATTTTGTAATGGCTAGTTGGCCACCTAATTATAAACAATTCATAACAGACAACCTCACTCTAGCTAATTTAAAGTCCATTGAAATATTATACGACCAAATATTGAAGTTTTCATTTTAGTATTGTAACACTCTTATATGGAAATTGAAGGTCCAACTAGGAACTCCATATTGGAGATGCTTCAATAGACTGCTTTTCTTTTTTGGACCATATGTATATTAATTGAATTAGCAGTTGCTTAGTTAGTATGGAAATAAAAAATAACCCAGTGGGTTGGTTAAGCTGGTTGAGCAGCTTGGCCTCAAAACTCTCCACCACGGGTTCGAGTGGGTATGCTCCCCACATCGTGTCCGGGTAATGGATATTTGATAAAAAATCCCTGGACCAGCGCTTTACCCCCTCATGGGCTTACCCAGCACGAACAGTAATTAGTCTCTAGTTGCCAACTTTGAGGAAATACTAGGTTTAAACCAAAAAATAAAAAATAAATAATAAAATATGGGCTAAAACTTTTTAGTAACTACTTAAATCTTTAATCTTAAGGTTTTTTTTTTTTTTTTTTTAAATGTCAAATGAGTTACATCTGACAAGCAAATATTATAGACTCTTCCATGAATATACAAATGTGATCTGAGTGTTTAATCGATTTTTAAATTATTACAGCATTGAATAAAGCCATCTCCACTCCACTGCTTGCAAATATCAACTTTAAGTGGCAGCAAAGAAATGATTTAAGAGCTTGAATTCGAGACCTTTCTCTAATCTCTATCTCGTTATTTCTCTAATTTATATTTTTTGCTAATTAGTACCTATATTGTAGAAAATAATAACATATAATGTATGGATAATATATATATATATATATTACCTTTATATATTTATTATGGGAAAATTTGACGGTTTTTCTTAAAATGAGTGGATAAGGTAGCAAACTTAATACTCCATCCGTCCCATAAAAATAGACATCTTCCAAAAAACACGCATATTAAGAAAATTCATTAGTGTATTGATTTGTGATATTTTTTACTTTTTATTTCCAAAATTACCATTTTTCTACGATTACATTTGGTGTAGTATCAAGGCATTATTGGAATAAAAAAAGGGTAATATGGAAATGTTAAAAGAAATATAATTTGACATTTCAAAATGAACTATCATTTTATGACGGTCAAAAAAGGAAAGAAGACCTATGTTTCTAGGACGGAGGGAGTATTTGTTAAGGCCCGTTTGGATAAGCTTTAATTTTCCTTTTTTTTCTTGTTTTTTTAAAGTAAAAATATTATATATATGAAAGTTTTTTTTTATTTTTTTATTACAAAATTTTTGTAGTTGATGGAACAATAATTTTTTACTTGCTCAATTTTTGGAAATAACTATAAAAAATTTTCATATACAATATTTTTATTTTCTTATTTTTAAAAATAAAAATTTAATAATGTAGAAATTTATCTAAATAGACCCTTAAAAATCCAAGAAACAATATTTATTACTACTTAAATTCAAAAAACAACTCTCTATGGCTCCAATAACTTTCCATGGCCTTTCATATTAATTATGCATGAATATGTGCAAGATTTGGTTAGTTGCCATTCAATTAATTGTCATTTATTGATTGCTTGCACATCTGTTGGTAGGTTACAACTGTGCAAGAGATTGATGGTTTTGATCATTTTTATCCGATTTTAAGGTAAGTGCTTTAATTGATTTATTTTTATATAATAAACGTTTTTTTAGTCATGGAAGTGTTTGGGCTTAACTTATTTAAGTAAGGTCAACATCCATTTCATTTTTATTTTATTATTTTTATTATTTTTTTGCAAAACCGATTATTGGATTAAATGTTATGCTTATACATATCATGTATACAAAAAAATGTTTTGATCCAACTGTTGTTTTTTCACAATTTTGAGAAAAATTGTAAAATATAAATAAATTTTGTAAAAAACTATCATAACTCATTTTTAAAAAAATCGACCGTTGGATTAATGCGATTTTCACATGCATGGTATGTGTAAATGGAACATCTAATCCAACAATTTGTATCTCAAAATACATGTTCCAAATTTGTCAGACACATCGGAAAAAGGAAAAATGAGGCTAAAAAATAAGGTTGAATAGAATTGTTAATTTTATAATTGTATTGGTTCATTTGAATAAATTTTCGATTATATATATATTAAAACAGAAGAAATGAGAAAAATAAAAATAAAAGTAAACAATGAATTAAAAATGAAAGGAGAAATTACAGTTTGACCCTTGAACTATATATAGGCCATTTTTAAAATTGTCCCTTATGGTATCGATTGAAGCAATATGGCCCTGAACTATTTTAATATAATTGCCCCTTATGCTTGTTAAAAATGATGTTAGCTTTGGTTTTTGTTTTTTTATTTTTATTTTTTACAGTATTTATCATAAACTGTTAATGTGTCAATAATAAGCATATAAGTGATTTTTCATGATTTTTATCAATATATTTTAATTTTTATAAATTATTTTTTCTATACAGTAAATAAAATTCATAATAAATAGAATATATTGAAAAAAATTATGAAACTTTATCGATATGTCCGTAAATCTATTAGCAATTTATGATAAACATAGTATAAAAAAATAATAAATCCAATTATATTTTTCAGTATAAAAATATAAATAGTTAATTGCAAGAATGGAGTAATTTAAAAATAGTAAATAATTTACGATACACATTGTGACAATCGATACTACATAGTTGAATTTAAAAATCGATAGGGACCAAACTGTAATTTCCTCGATTATAAAGATTGGGAAATAGAAAACAGAGAGGTGATTATGTGGCTACTGTAGTTTGGTTCAACTGTCAAGAATCAAAAATGTCAAAAAAGTAAAAGGGTTTTAGCGTCATTTAAATAAAGTCCTTAACTATAAACAGGACGACGCACATTCCAGGTCAACATCCGTTCTCTCTAACAACTGCAAGGTGGGCCTACCACTGTACGACCAAAACATAAATGGACATGCTACCCATGACACGTGTTTTCTATCCCTTTTGTACCCACCCGGTAGTCGCTCTCTCTATCTCCGCTGGTCTATTCAATTAAGAGCAATGTTATAGAAATATACATCAAAATAAAGTAAATATTATGTCTACGAGTTTGGATTTTCTGTTGATATCACAAGTGTTCAATATCTATTTATGTTAATTATCGTTGGATGGTCGATACAAGAAAAATAATTTAATGGTTCACATAAAAAAGGATCATGAATATGATAGGCGATCAGAAACATACTAGATTTAATTTGAATATTTCTTATGTGAGTCTTATCGATCATCAAATGGAACGTTGATCACCTATTAGATCAACAGCAAATCCAAACTCTATGTGTATTGCCACGAATTTAAATAAAAATAAATAAAAATTTAACTAAAATTCGATCCGTGGTATTTTTAACTTTTTATTATTTTTTAAACTAAAATTTAATCCCTTTAGTATATTTTTTCATAAAAAATATATAAGATGAGAGACTGTTATTGATTTTTATAAAGACATCCACTATATGGACCATTGATTAGTGTATGTTGTACTATTATTTTAGACCCCCCACCATTACTTTTTGTGGTTAAAGGTGGATAGTGTCATTATTTTTTTACAATGACATACTATCCTGCTAGATGCAAATTTTTTTAAACTAATGATTGCACTGGTGATAAGTTAATAATTTAATATTCATAATAAATTTAATTATGACGTAATTATACTTTTGTACCAATATTTTGGGTAGTCTTCAATTTGGGCCATAATTTTATTTATTTATTTATTTTTAATTTTATCAAATATTTTTCAATCAATGATTAAAGTGGAACGTATGTTAAGTTGTCAAACGGCAATCTGACGTGACAGTTAAAATGGCAAAATATGTATCACATGGTAGTTGAAAATTTGATGATTCAAACGATGAAATCGCAGTTCGAACCATTCACTAAAAAAATTAAGA
The DNA here is from genome assembly GCA_017140935.1 of Hamamelis virginiana. Lineage (NCBI taxonomy): Eukaryota > Viridiplantae > Streptophyta > Magnoliopsida > Saxifragales > Hamamelidaceae > Hamamelis > Hamamelis virginiana. Next base: position 1,098,448 of record JAESVK010000969.1, read on the forward strand.
AATAATTTTGCCCGAGACCAAATGTTTTTTCAAAGCTGACAATCAAAGACTAATCACTATTCGCGCCGAGTAAGCCCACGAGGGGTAAAGCGCTGATCCAGATATTTTTTATCAAATATCCATTACCCAAACACGATATGGGGAGCATACCCACTCAAACCCGGCATGAGTTTTTGAGGCCAAGCTGCTCAACCAGCTTGACCAATCCATTAGATTATAATTCTGTCCATTCTAATCAATAGTAAATTTTACTAAGTTTTTTCTTTTTGTCGGTTGGAACTTACAAAATTTTCCTTTTTTCCTGTTCGAACCGCGAAATTAAGAACATGATTTGGACTCATTACCATCATCAATAGTCGACTTTACTGGTGGACTTTATACTTGGCATGAATTTTTACCCAAACACTCTGCCATGTGCAGGGAAATGATGAAAAAACCAAGCCGACACCCACTCGCAGTGAACAATGATGATTTTTTTTTTTATTCACCTTTTAGCCCCCCCGCAAATACCGAAATCACTGGAAGGACTCTGTCCTACGACTGTGACACATTTTGTTGCAACATCCAATTTACCGGCACAGCAAAAAGGTCTGGTGAGTCTCTATTACGTAGACTGGAGGAAACACGAATGAGGTTAAGTGGCACTTGTATGATGTGACGCGTGTCCTTTTTTTTTAAATTATTATTATTTTATTTTATTTTAGTTTTATGGATAATACAGTAAATTAGGGTAAATGGAGTTAACGTAAAGTTAGTTGTTAATATGTAACTTTGCGTGTCAGGGACTCTCTTTTGACTATAACGTTTTAATCCCCAAATTAACGGCCAAGCTGTTTTGTACGGGTACAACAATATTTGGATATTAAAGTTTTAATTTATTTATTTTTAATTATTAAGTGGAAATTAATATAATATAATTAAATTCAATAAGAGCGCTACATTTAATTGTCAGGAAAATAAAATAATATAAAATGGAAAAGAAAACTATTTTTCTTTTCTTTTTATGAATTCCGTTGTTAGGGAAAAATTTGAAAAAATTGTAAACCTTACCATTAACTCATTCCGGCAGAAAAATACTTTTAAATTATGAAAATGTATGGTTGAAAGTTTAAACTTTTATTTTTTAATAATCCAAACGCCACCTAAGAGTGCGTTTGAATAAGTTTTTGCTTTCTGTTATTCAACTTTTAAAAGTAAAAAAATAAAAGTTTTTTATATTTTCTATTGTGCAAAATTTTGGTAGTTTTTAAAAGTTGAGGAAGTAAGAATTTATTGTTACCTCAAATTTTTAAAGTAACTACCAAGTTTTTCGCACTAAAAATTTCATTTTTTTACTTTTAAAAATAAAAAAACAGGAAATAGAAGCTTATCCAAACCAAACTTGAACAGTTTATTTATTTATTAAAAAAACAAGTTCAATCAAGTAGGGCTGGTAAAATTTGTCCAGACCCATCAACCCGCGCCCAAACCCGCCCAACATTATTGGGTTTGGGTTGGTACAATTTAATAAATGGGTCATAATTGGGCCATCCAATTAAACCAATTTATAATTGGGTTGGATATGGGTAACCCATGGGCACCCATTGGGTTCCTAATTAATTAAATCTATTTATATAATGTTGTTAGGTTTGTGACATATACCCATTTAATTAGTACCATGTCTTGACCCATGCCCATATATCATGGGTTGACCCGACCGACCAACCCATATATTATGGGTCGACCCGTTTTTTTAACACTTTTCGATTGAATCAAGTTCTTTTTTTTTTTTTTAACACTTTTCGAGATAGCTTTCCTGAAAACCAAATGCAATTATGCAATTAATCTTTTTTTTTTTATATTTTGCTTTTCGATAACATAATCCTCTTCATTAAAAAAAAAAAAAAAAAAAAAAAAAAACAAAAATTAAAACTTGAATTGATTAGAAACATATTTCTAGAAATATATAGAATAACTTGTCCATTGTTTTATTGCACGTGTTTTAAATAATTCTATTTTAAAAGATGGATTTGTATTAATTCTCAATGCCATGTAAATTATAATAAATTATAAATTAATTCATATATTCCAATAAACCGGCGGCTTATAACTCAACTTATTAGTTGAAAAAATGAATTGGGAGAATCTTTCTTATGAGATAGAGCGCAGGACTAGCATATATATATATATATATATGACATAGTGGTGAAGGTAGAATTGCATCATCCTAAATTCAGTCATTTAAAAAGAGCTGAAATTATAATCATAATTAATTTATGATATAGGTTCATTTGAGGAGTTGATGGAATGGCTCTATTTTAGATTTTTTACTGCTATTGTGATGAATGTAAATGGTTCTTCTAAATAGTTGAATTGTCCTGTTTACTATGTGATGAATTTGTTTATAAAATTACATGTAAATTATAATAAAACAATTTAATTTCTATGGAAGATTCAAATGAGCCTTGAATTAATTTAATTAATTTTTTTAAAAAAATATTAAAAATAATTATATTTTTCACAGCTTCATGAATTTTTTCTAAATTTTAATACTCACAACAGAATTTTCTCTAAACTAGATCCAAACGAAAAGAGGGCCAATTAGTCACCATCAGAAACTGTTAGGAATCTTTTTTAGGTGAATGGTTCTTTCTTTACATCAAATATATCTATCTGTAGAGCATAAATTTCATTTTCATGGTAGGTACATTTCCATTCATAACATTCTTACATCATTTTTTTCAAGAGTCTGGATTTACTATTGATCTGACAGGTAATCAGTTTATCACTGTTGGATGGCTGACACGCGTGCAAAAAAGAGAATCCAATGGCTCACATAAGAAAGGCTTAAACCTGTCAGATCCATGGGCCTTTCTTATGTGAGTAATTAGATCTTTTTTCTTACACACGTGTCGGCCATCCAACGGTGATCAACAGGTGATCAGTTGATCACCTGTTATATCAACAACAAATCCAAACTCTTCTTTTAACCAAATCAATTTCTAATTTTGTTGTTTTGTTTTGTTTTGTTTTTTTGTTTTTAAATTATTACTTGTTATGGTGGAAATAAGGGCCCCCCCCCCCCACTAAAGGGTTGTGATAAAACTATAAAATATCGTAAGTAGTTTTACCATTGACTAATAATATAATACAATTTCCTCTCTTTATTCTAAAGTGATTCAAGGAATCTCCAGCTAATAATTCTAGGGTTTTATTTTTAATAGAAGACGGAATCTTCTTCTTGCTTAGCCATTCACTGCCTAAACTAATGTAATTAATTTTTATACAACATTAAATAAAGCTAGCTTCTCCATTTGTTCATGCTATAAAATTTGTAAGCAGTATGATTAACATATAAGACAAATTTAAGCGTGCTACCTTACACATACGCAGCATTGATTACAATCATTCGTGATCGATACAAGCATATACATATACACGACGAATATCTGTGATGGATATCATACAGTCATACAAATAAGACATCGCATGCCTGAACCAAACATTAATATATACATGGGTCACTTGGCTTTCACTAATGTTTTCAAGTGTTTAAGCTAATTAAATAAATGGAAGTGGGGGCTTGTGACCAAAAAAAAAAAAATGTGCAGTAGAAAACAAAATGGTGGTGGTTGGCACACAAAAGGTTGGAAAGCAAAAACAAGGTACATATTTAATTTGTATTAAAGAATGAGTTAATGCATATATATATATATATATATATATATATATATACTGCAAGTAGTACCAAAAGAGGGGAAATAGCTGAAAGAATCCACCACATTTTGTTTGTTCTTTTTTGGGTGTTAAAATTCCTGGGACTTGCAAAAGTTTGGACCCTTTCTAGTGCAGTGAACATGGCCCCATTATGGAAATGATTATAATACTTTATGTCTTTTTGGTCACACCCCCCTTTATCAAATTAGAGAGTGTTTTAATGAAATGGACTTCATCACGGGTGTCTAATAAGTCTAAAATGTCTAATAGCTTTGGTGATAATTTGTGATCAAAAGTATTTATTTATTTTATTTTTATTTAATGTCCAAATAATAAATATTTACTTCTATTCAACTCTTTTTTTGGTTTATCAGCCAGAGTATCCCCACACCCATTATGGGTATGGGACTAATCCCTACTTGGGACGCAAGTACTACGGTAAATCCCTCCCAACAAGAGGGACTCCAAGGTTTTGAGCTCGGGACCTTTTGGCCTGGAACACCTTGGGGCTCAATTTGCTTCCACTAAACCAACACCTTGTTGGATTACCAACTCTTTTTTAATATTAACAAATGGGTATCAATACATTTTTATGTACTCGAATTTGAAATTTCTACATCCAATAGTCATTGGTGATCACCAAGAAGCAGTTTAGATCAATTCTGTTAATTTACCAACTTGTTTAAAACTTTAAGTTGTCAGAGAATGAGTTAATTATGTACGACAAAGAATTTTATTTTTCTCAATTTTGAAAATTGGGATTGAACCGACTTAGGTTTGCTTTAGCAAATTTGACCAAAACCAACCAAATCAAGCCAAACATTATTTAAAATAGAACTAAATTGATCGGCTTAATTGACTTGATTTTCAATGGTGAACCAACTATACATGCAACCAAATTGATTGATTCGACTTTATTTTTCATTCAAATCAATACAAGTTGCACCCCTATTTTTAACACCTTGTGTTAAAAAATATAAGGCAACACCTTACACCTGGATAAACATTTTTAGGAATTTGAATGTAAGACCCTCCTATCCTAATATGCCTACTCATATAACACAGACTAATGCTAGATGGGCCAAATCTTAGATTAAAGTTTTCAAACCAAATGATGTGTCAGAATAATACAGTCATAATTTTTATGGATTTCAAAAATAGACAAAAATCAAGACAATGTGATTCTGACACATCATATGGTTTAAAAAATTTGGTCAACTTAGCATTTTTCTATAGCATATATGATGTTTCATATTTAAATATCTTTACTTGAGTTTCTACTTCAATTCGGTATCCTATAATCTCTCACTTAGCAAATCAAGGCTGTCTAATGCCCCACTAGGTAGTTGATAATCCTCGTCTTCATGATTAGGACTGCACCCAAATCAATCATGTAACAACGTATTGGCTAGCATACAATCCAACCATCTAAGTCCAAAACGGCAGTAGCCACCACTCTCGAAGGCAACTTCCATTGCAGATAATGTATTGGATGAGGCAACTTTTGGCTTTTTCAACTATCTCATGGTATAGACCACAATTAGTTGTGGTCCTCCTTGAGAGACCGTGGCTGTCTTTGTCATGGTGGTGATGTCTTGGTCATGCTTCTCTTCTCTCCTTGGTGGAATTCCATTGCTTCAATCACTTTGGACCAAATAATGTATCTCTTTATTGTTGCCTTTTTATTTGTTTAAGGGTAAATTATACAAATTTTCGTGAATTACAGGTCGGTTTTACAAAAATCATTTGAACTTTAAAACCAGATAAGTAATTCCCCTTAATTATAGGTTAGATTCACAAAACCTCTCTGAACATTGAAACCAAAACAAATAACCCGGAACATAAGTTCTATTTCAGTAGTTCATATCTCCTTCTTTACGAGATTAGGTTTTGGGTTTCATTCCATATAGATGAAGATTGATCCATTTCCATTTATTACTCTCCCCCCGCTATCAGCAAATCACTAACTTTATTGATATGTATATCATTTGGCAATAAAAAATAAAAAACTAGGGCAAATTAACAAAGCCTCCATGAACTCAAAACTAAACAAATAACCCCCTTAATTATAGATCAAGTTTATAAACTCCACAATATAAGGGAAGTAGCTAGAGTGTTAAAAATTCATAGCTAAGGTTCCTAAGAAGAGACTAGAGAGTGACATGAATCATTGAGCCAGAGTTCGAGTTCATGTCCAAGGAGATTATGATTTAAAGGCTAAAATTAAGGGAACAACAACATGATACACATTTGAGGACAGTTAAATAAAAAGGCACATTTGGCATCAAAACTTTTGCTTTTAAAAGTGAGGAAAACACTTCCAATATTCGAAACCACAAGAACCAGTGCAAGAATAGGGAGTGGCTAGTCCAAGAGATGCTTTCTGGGTAATAACTAAAGTGCATGTTTGGGCCGGTTGAGAATGTATCCAATAGTTTTCATGGCTTAGCCCACAATATATGAAACTAAATTTAAAAGAGGATTGACAGTGGACTCAGACACAGCCCTATTTCCTCCGAGGCAAACAGTATAGCCCAATAAATAAAAATTAGACCATCAAGAATGCTTCCACATATGTTGAACTCGAGCTGCTCTTATCACTTAATCTGTCTCTCAAGCTGTAGAGCTTAGAGCATCTCTAATGGGGATACTATATGAGTTGCCGATGTCAAAATTTGGCATTCTTACTTAAATAACTTGCTCAATTGGCATTTGCTGGTACTGGGGGTTGGGTTATGGGTTGTAGGTCTCAAGTTCGAGACTCTTTGCTAGCATGTTGTACAGTAATTTCTGTTAATTGTATTATCTATTGTTCTTATCTCTTCCAAAAAAAAATCCCTCAAGAAAACACATAAAATATAAGCATAAGATCACCCAAACGAGCCTCAAGTATGGGTTCCAACAGTCCTTTGCCTGGGGCTGCCAAGTATGGTCTGTAGGGTCTTCTCTTGTCAAGAATCATGTCTATCTGAGCGAGTGGAGATCTTCTATCCCACTTTTTATGTATAATTTCCTGTCCCTTCTCACAAAAGTCTACTTTAAAATCCCACTTTTTAAAAAATATTTATATTTAAATTTTTAAGATGAACTTTTGTAAAAAGAGACAGAAAATAGTACATAAAAAGAAGGATAGAAGATCTATCTCCATGTGGGCTGGGTAATTGGCTTGCTTGACTTGTTCCATTAGGCTTTTTTAGGTATGATTGAGGGAATATTTCAGTCTAGTCAAGTTGCATTGTGGGTCCAATTGATGAGACAAGTTGGGTGGACTTTCATATTACTTTGACAATAATTGTCAGGGGCTGAGTGCACATACGTGTGTGTGTTTTTTTTTTTTTTCCATGAGTTGTCTAACTTTTCAATTATACTAATCCTTGAATGTAGATAAGGTCACTTTTTTGCATCAATTAATGCCCAAAATGTCAACCTACTGGTTGGTCCTATAAGAAAGTTAAAATTTAGATCTCTAGCTTTCTAAAGTATAAGCACAAAGAATAACTCATAAAATTCCTCTAATTATAATGATTTAAGGTTAAGTTTTTTCTTAATTAATCTAATAAAAATATATACATTACTATAGGAAAAAAATTTCCTTCATTGTCTCCCATTGTTTTTGCTTTTTACTAATTAGATTTATCAAAATAATATTTTTTAAAAGTTGTCACCACTATAGCTATCTATTGTCATTACCATTGTCTATCAGTGTTGTTTGTCACTTCCATTGACACTAGCGTTGTTTAATGGTGCAACTTGGATTGGATTTGGGAAAAAGAGGACCAATTCGAGGTAATTCGGTTTATAATTTCTAGGATCATGTCCAATCCTAATTGAATTCGAATCGGATTTTTCTAATTTGGATTGGATCAGATTGGTTTGCAGTTCTTCATTAAAAATAATAAGAATAATTTTTTAAAATAAAATTTTAGTTTAGGTTAAGAAAAAAAAAAGTATCAAATTTTTTTATGAATTATTGTATTTTAGATTAGAAACTAGGTTAGGAAAACAAATAAATTAAAAAATGGTTTGCATTTTAATATAGGTTAGGATATATTTTTTAAAAAAATGTCAAAAGTATTTTGGAATTTTGTTATTTTAAATTAGATAGTGTGTTAGGAAAACAAATAAATTAACAAATAGTTTCCATTTTAATATAGGTTAGGAAAATAAATAAAAAATGTTAAGTCTTTTGGAATTATTGCATCTTAAATTTATAATGTTATAAAAATTCAAAAAGAATATTGCATAATAGTAATAATAATAATAACAATAGAATATAATATAATAAAAATCTGATCAACGGATCGGATGGGATTACAAAATAGTAAACCCGATGACCGGCCCAAATTTAATTTGGATTGAGGAATTATGATCGGGATCAATCCGAATTTAATTCGAACAGATTCTAATCCAGTTCGAATCGATCGGATCGTATTTCAAATTGACCTGTTTCGAGTTGCACTGTTCACCGCTTTTGTCACTTACAATTATTATCATTGCTGTTATTGTTGTTCTCACTCATTATTATCATATTATCGTTACTTGTTACTGTTGCCACTTGCTGTCTTATTTACTCGTAACTATTAACATTATATTATCTGGTAACTATTAACATTATATTATTCTCAGATTAATTTTTTTATTTTTTTAAATTTAAAAATAAAAAATTATTTTCAGAGTGACCATCGTCGTCATAGTTTCAGCAATTAAACCCGCATAGACTACAATACCCTCGACATTGAACTCTTGAAGAGCGTCAGTCACGCGGGATTTATATCTCGTGAAAGGGCTTAATCTGTCCCGTCATGCATTAAACCCCATCATGAGAAGCTGCTGAGCGCTCAGTCTCGCTCATAACATTAAATGTCGTCAATACCCTCAACATTTTTCACAAAAGTCTTCTCAATTATAAAACTTGCCACGTCCTCACGAAACCAGGTTAAGGGTCCTAATTGTCCAAAAATCTGATAATTTCTGCGTATGTAATCTATTTATTTATTTAATTTTGAATTTATGGAATTTTTTTCGACAAGGAAACTTTATATTTACAACGTAGCGTAATTGGAAGAAGGATAGAATATCTAGTAATGTAAAGGGTATTTTAGTCATAACAAGGTCAATTAATTTTCCCTCTCAAATTTTTTTTTTATTTTAAAATTAAAACGAATCTAATCACAATATCTCCGTTTCCCGCAATCTCCGCCGTCCGATAGGACCGAGTGACGTAAGCACTACAGCCCATCTCCCCTGCAACAAAACTTTCAGCCAATTCGAACACGCCACGTGAGCATCCAGCTAGACTTTTATGCATACCACTTTCTACGGTTTTTGTTTTGTAGCAACTGTTTGTTTGGAAAATTTGGCGGGCAATTTCAAGAAATTCAAATAAGAGCAAACCCTAGAAGCCCCATTCCCTCTCTCTCTCTCTCTCTCTCTCTAGTTTCTCTCTCCTATTTTGATAGATTGAGGTCTCTCATCTTTATCTTAATTCTCAGGGTTTCTGCGCAATCTATGTTGCTCAGAGGATTGTACTTCTTTACTCTCTCACTGTTATTGATTTAGGGTTTTATTTTTTTGGGCCCAATCTGTTTTCATTCTGTGTTTTTCGGTCTCTACGGCATGTTTTTTCTCTGTTTTTTCTTCGATTTAGTAATCGATTCTTAAATTTTCAGGTCTGCTATGACTATCGATATGTCCATTTCTACGATTATCTAGGGTTTTGTACTTGCAATACAGTTATTATTAGGGTTACTATTGATGGATGTTCTTTGTATTTCGTAAGGGAGATCGGTTGAAGATGACTCCGATCATGTAAGTTCAGATTACATAGTATGTAAAACTCTGTTTCTTTGGAAAAATCTCGAGAATTTTCTTAATTTCTAACTGTATTAATTTGTGTATTTTTCAATTATTTGTGGGTTTAAGCAGAAAAATCTGGTCTTTTTTCGTTGGTAATGGAGTTCTCTGAATGTGTTTCAGGTTCAATTAATGGTTGTTTAAATTATTTGAGGAAAGAAAGAGAACATGTCTCTATTTCAGGAGACCAAAGGGAATTAATTGAAAAGAAAAAAGGGAAGAAAAAGAGGAGGGGAAAGTATGGGAAAAGCATCTCCAAAAGATAGGGAATCGAAGACTCCCAAACAGAAGAGGCGATTACGGAGTTCTAGCAACAAGTATCTGAGGCCAGGTGCTCTTGCTCAGCTTCGGTACAGTAAAGCTTCGACCACCAAGTCTTGTACGGATATTGGGAAGAAAAGAGTGGCTGTGTTGGATGCCAAGAAGGTGGAAGCTGATGGAGGTCTTGAAAATAAGGTTATTGATAAAGGCACCGAGATGTTATCTCCTGAAAGGTTTGGGAACTTCCCTGTAGTTGGACAGGTGGAATTGTTTAAGCAGAACAATTTGCTTAGGACGCCAACCACGCCTCGAGCTGATGAGTGTGAGTCGGAGTCAAGACTTGAGTCTCTTCCCATGGATTTACTGGTATTATTTCATCCCCACCCTATATTATTATTATATATGAAATTGAAATTGATTGGTTAGTATGCTATGAATGTTGATTTGCATATGTTTCTGTTCCTTGTATATGCAGAGGCTAAAATCTTCTGATCTTGGGTTCAGTGCTATTGCTATTCCCAATTGGTTCTGTCATTGTTTTGTTTTGTTTTTTTACCTTTATAGAGCAGATTGGGATTTGTATTACTAAGTATTTATTGAGCAGATTGTGCAGGGCATAATTCATGTGCGTGCAAAGTTTATAAGTGAAAAAATTAATAATTCAACAAAATTTTAAGAATATGAAACAGCCAACAATCAGAGAACCTTATAATTTTAACTAATTTTGGTGGAAATTCATTCACAGTTTTAATAGAAGTCCAAGTTTCAATTTTCATAGGTTCATCAAATACTTAATTAATGTGTGGTAAATGAGAAGCTATCAAAATACATGAAATGAGGGGACAAAGA
>JAESVK010000969.1:1190100-1223814 GCA_017140935.1 Hamamelis virginiana
AGCTGGTAAATTAAAGTCTATTCAAAGTTGTACCAAAGACCCGAGAATTGCTACCTCCTATTACGTATCTCATAAGCCAAACCGATTTTAAGACAATAAAATAAAGCATTCTTTAAAAAAAAAAAAAAAAAAAGGAGGAAAAAAGAAAAGGTGTTGAAGAGTACTAAGAAGAATGTGCGAGTTTGTTGTAATGTTGAAGCAGAGCTTAAGCTTATGCCTGAGTTTTATGGATTAAAAATAGAATGGAAAGGAGGATATAAAACAGTAATATATTGTGGAAAGTGAATAAGCGTATGTTCGATAATTGGGGTTTGGGTCAGTTGTTTGTTAGCTGCCAGAATTTGATGAAGAGAAATTGAGAGTGTTGTTTTTGTCATGTTTACTGTACGTGAGGCCAATTTTTGTGCTGATTGAATGGCCTAATTCATTAATTGGGGTTTGGGTCAGTTGTTTGTTCTATGATGGTTTGGGTCAGTCGTTTGATTTATGACTCATAATGATAGTTATGCAGGAGAGAGAGAGAGAGAGTTGGAAAGGAATTGATTATGGTGGAAACCTGTTTTTAACCACCCATGCACTGAAAATGAAGGAGCAGGGGAGAGCATCTCTCAATTAATTTACAGTTGTTAGCAGTCATAGTCTCACATTATCTCTGAAAATCCCCAACTGCCTTCTTCATCTCTTTAGTAATTGTATGAAACCCCAACTACATTTTTTTCTTAATTTACACATACATTGATCTCCCCAGTCCCCACCCCAATACTCTCTAATCCTCTCATCCGAAACTTCAGCCATGATTGATTTATTGAGCTCTCTTCCTATTTTTCATATACAAATAATTAGTGTGAGCAGTATTAGTCTTTTTCATAAAAAAATAAAAAAATAAAAAAATTCTTTTGGACCTTTTTTATCCCGATGAGATGTGACAGTTGACATATAGGGGCCGCGTGAGATGGGTTAAATAGTATGGCAGGTTTTTGAGTATGCAACCTGCGGACTAACTTATAACAATCTAATAAATCAAGGGGAAAATACACTTTGCACCCATGTACTTTAGTCCAAAAATACTTTGCACCCCCGCACTTTAAAAGTGGACAATCAGCCCCTTGTATTATCAAATTTTCGCATAGAGGCCTACGGCGTTTAAAAATGTGAGTAGATTACGAACTTACCCTTTGTAAATTCAATGTATAACTAGGTACAAAACTGGGTCGGGTTAGGTACAAAACTGGGTTGGCTTGGCGGGTTACTAGTCTGAGATCAACTCGATTTTCTGATCAACGTGCTTACTGTCTGGCTCCTCATCAAGACTCAAATTAACAAAGCCACCCAATATGAGGTTAACCGATTGAGAATCCTCCCACTCATACTGTTTGGATAATTCATTGCTTGCCCTAAAGTTGCTCAAAGCCTGAGATTGTTCTGGTGGCATCCCCATGTTAGCACGGCAAGCAGCAGCAAAATTTACAATGCTCTTTTTCATCAGAGACACTAAAGATGGTGTGAGATTGAACCTCTTCAGCAACCCAACATTACTATCCAACTCAGCTTCAAATCTACTCTCAAATGCTCCATTGCTATCAAAATTAGAGGACCCACAAATTCCAAAATCTTGATCTCTATTGTCCTCAGCAGAAAATTTATCAAATCCAGAAGGTGCATTAGCAGAATTGTTCTTTTCACCATTGCTATCGAAATTAGAGGACCCACAGATTCCAAAATATTTATCCCTATTGCCCTCAACAGAAAATTTATCAAATTCAGAAGGCGCATCAGCAGAATTGTTCTTCTCACTATTGCCCTCAATCGGCACAAGTGGGGTTTTCATTGTTCTTGCTAGACCCAGAAGAAAATTGCTCACAAGAAGACACCGCATATCATCCCCTTTATTCAACTGTGGGCGTACTTGCAGAAGCAAGTGGAACATTACTGAAAGAGAGTATCTTGCCAACTGATTGAAATCCCCAAAAACTTGTTGAACTTTTCTATAATTCCCATTATCAAGTACCACATTATTTTTTATATACATAAGTGAAGTGTGGACAATATTAGACATAATATTGGTGTCACCGAACACGTGCCCATTAGTCAAGATCGCCTGAGTTGGGGTCGCCAGAGTTGGAGTCACCGGAGTTGAGGAGCTTATAGGTTAGCCGACGTTGGGGAAGATAGATCTCTCATATTTTCATGGGTGAGATGGCCCTAAAATGGTTTTCAATGCGACAAGATGCTATAAACAAGAAAGGTGTAATCTTTTGGGTCGGGTCAAACCGTTTAAATGCTCTACCCATTTGGTCAGTTAATGTATTAAATTAAAATAAGGGCATTTTAGTCATTTCACATGCAAAAAGATTCACCTGTCAACTTTTCCGTTAAATATATGAACGGCCTACTAACAGAAGGGAGCAAACTGTAAAAGTTTGAAAGTACAGGGGGCTGATTGTTCACTTTTAAAGTGAAGGGGTGCAAAGTATTTTTGGACTAAAGTACAGGGGTGCAAAGTGTATTTTCCCCATAAATCAAACCAAATCCGGCCACCTCATGTTTGTGCCCTAAAATAAACAAATAGTTCACACGGACCTTATTTCATTATCACTTGGCTTTGTGGGAATGAACCCAAAACTGAAAGTAAATTTTATTATTTCCATTTTAAAAAATAAATAAATAAAAGTCGAGCAATTAACTCCCATCCCGGCAGCCACCACTACAACTAGTCCATAGCACCCACCCATAAAACTATCATCCATTTATCACCATCATCATCGCCATCACAATCACCTACTAACACGTTCTTATTCAGTTAAAGCTAATGAACATGTTCGGTTTCTTTAATCCTAATCTTGTTGTAAAAGTTAGACAAACTGGTAATAGTTCAACAGTCTTACAAAACAATTCTAGCTAATGATTTAACTCGATTTATAAAGCACAGTTTAATTTGATTAATTTTATTTAAAATTATTTTTGGAGTTTAAAATTCCACTTGATCAAAAAAATAGAGTGATAATCATTTTTAGACTGCTTGAGGGATGATATAGAAGGATTATTTGAAGTGATTGGAACACAAGACGTACAATAAAATAATAAACTTCGCCAATTGATACAAATTCAATGCTCATGGCATAGCGTCCTTCATACGAATATGCATTGGGGCAAAAATTTAGAATATCGAACAAAGAAATGAGATACATGCAAATCCACAACTCCTCCAGATGTTTCTTTGAATATTGGTAATTGACTTATAAAGGAAGAGAACTAGGAAATTATGAATTGCTACTGTGGTGGAAAATCTTGTAACTGAATTGATGTACATGAAATAATAAGCTAGTGAGCATTCACAAGGAATGGATGCTGGCAAACACTGCACTCTATGGTCTTGGAACCGGAGGTTGGGACCTGAACCTGCAGAAGCAGTGCAAATAATAAAATACTGCTTAAAGATATTTGTGAAGGTAGAAAACTGAAACCTAGGTCATACAAATTATGAAAAGCTTTTTAGCCACTGCTTGTGAACACAAATAAAAATTCCAGCATCTTAGAAAAAAGGTTTTTTTTTCTTCTTTTTTTTTCCTTGTTGGGGGTGGGGGGTTGTGGGGGTGCATCAGCAAATGTAAAATGGAGATCAAACCTGCAAATGGACTGTGCAAGTTGGACAGGCAACCTCTCTCATCTGCATCACAGATCCCTCCGACTTGAAACCTGTAATAGTCAAATATTTTTTTCCCCAATAAGAAGACAAATGACTGGATGAGGAACATACAATTGGAGAAACAGAGTTTCACCAAGGATATCTAACTCCAAAATCAAACCGTTCGGATAGGACATCTCCTGTTAAGAAAATTGCCCCTAGATATCCAAGGCTCATTGATGGGGCCCATGTCCCCTGCCCAGGAGCCATGTGGAAGCCAATAATTGGAAACAAAAAACTTCCACCCCCGCCACAATCCTGATTACTGCTGTTCTTCAATGTTCATATTGAGATGGAGTGATAACAAGTTGGCCTCCTCTATCACTAGTAATTCAAAAAGAGAAGAAGAAGAAGAAGAAGGGATTCTGTAATGATGACTGACTGATTACCTGATGATGTCTGGCGATTTCTGTCCATCTCCTCCTGTTACAGAGAACCAACCATGAGGGACACAAATGTACATTAATAAAATCAGCATCTTCAACTCTTAAAAATAAATCTATCTTGATACTCAATTTTGAAGAACCCCTTCAATTAACACTAGTTACTTCAATCAAATCAATAGAAACCATACCCCAACTACTGGATTGTCACGGTAGTAAAACTGTTAATATATATCCCCCAAATCCATTAATGATTGAACAGAGTTGTGGAGTTTTACTATGCTACAACGGCTTTGTTAGTTTATGGAAAAGTTTAGAGATAAAAAAGATTCCTAAATGATCTTAATGGATGTAAAGAAAGCATTTTCTAGAATTCAGACGCATCAAATTGCCTCAAGTCTTTGATTTCTAAGCAAAAGTCCACTTAGGGTAAACCTAAGGACCCCAGCCTAAGGTGTTTTTTTCACCTTATCAGATGCCATGTATACTTCTTATGGGAGTGCTCTTCTGAATGCTCTTTATAAAATCTCTTTCTCACACAAACAATTGTTTTATTATTAATAACTATTAAGCATTTTTTTTTCATTACTTTAAATTAATCAACTATGTTTGCAGTTCTCTATTGCTCTTAAAATGTTCAGAAATAGTTTACAACTTGATATTTATTTATTTTTCCCAAAAAATTTTTTTGTTATCTACTATTTTTTTTACTCCTTGTACACTCTCATTAAGTTTTTTATATATTTTATTTATAAAAATTCAAAATTCAAAAGGTTTACGCCTTAATGCCTCAATGTAAAATTTATTTATTAGAAACTCAGGGTGCAAATTTGAAGTCACCTGAAGCTTTTTCGCTAGATCCTCGTGACTCTGCAATCCAGCAATTTTGCCAGCTGCTTCCGTTGCAGCACTCAGCCTTTGAGTAACTTCAGCCTGTAAAATAACATCAGACAATAGAATCAGTCATAGAAACAAGGAAAAGATAGCTAAACCAACTCAAAAAACATATGACACAAGTATATGCATAAATAAGGGTTTTTTTTTTTTAATCTCATGGTTGGTAATTGCAGCAAAATGATATTGACCCCATTAACCCACTAGATAAAAGAAATAAATGCTCATGGAAGGAGTTACCATAGCCAGAAGTGGGATTCTTTTTAAGTGTCAAGATATACTAATTGACATTTTGTCAGACATCACATAGTTATGAGCCATTCATGACCACTCCTTACCACATCATAATTACAAGTACAGAAACTAATAAATTACTTAGGGAATAAAAAATGAGTATAGAGTAGATGAAAACTTAAGCTTGTAGTCAGCCAACAAGTAAAATTTTAGAACTAAAAAAAAGGTTTATGATCTTCCTCCAAAATGTAAACCGAATCTGATATGCAGAACACCTAGAGTCATGTGTCAAATTTACAATGTTTAACTGTCTTCCCATTATGGTATGATGTCCTCAGCTGTCAGTTATAAGCTCCTACGCAGTCAAACATGGTAGTGGTAGTAATGAAGGTAACAGGGAATTGGAAGTGATGACATAATGGTAGGGCCGTAGTGATGGAAACTCTGAATAGTTGACTGTGGCAACAATAATGATGGTGACTGGGAGTCAAAGGTGGTGGTGGTGGTGGTGGTTGTGGGTGGCAGTAATAGTGGTGGAGGTGTAGTGGCAAACTACTGAGATGGATGGTGATATGGTATAAGTTGTGCATTGTAACATTATGATGGTGGTTGTGACAGTGGCAAAAGATATGACGTGGTGATGAATGTGTTGGTGATAGTGACAGTGTGTCAAAACATGAAAGTGACGGCTGTCATGGAGATTGTCACTTTAGTGCGATGGCAGTAATAACTTGTAGCTAAGTGAGGGACAATGGCAGCTTTGTGGTTGGCTGAGATGGTTTGGTCATGTGTTGAATGCAACAATAAGACATGACATCATTCAAATTGAAGGTGCTACAACGGCAAGATTGCCAAATAAATGTGGATTGAGGTTGTGAAGGAATACAAGTTTTAACTTAACAAACGATATGACCCAAAATATAGTGGATCATGGACCCCAAACAGTCAGGATAAAACCTTGTCATTTCTGTTGTTGTAAAGCTCATAGTAGACATCAAAATGTGCATAGATGCATAATCTACAATAATTCTCAATGCCATCTGAGTTTAAAAAATAATAATAATCAATGCTTTCCCAGTGAAGTGGTTGAAAAAAATACATAAAACACTATCATGAATATATCATAAGTGCATACCATGCATCGGTCACAAACTCGGACTGGTTGAGCTTGCTCATCTGCGGTGAGAGCAATTCTACCTTGGGTACACTTGTCACAGAAAATATCCCCACAGTTCCTGCAGTGATGCTGAACATGGGAGAAAAGGGAAAAAAAAAAAATTCCCATGAGGATCACAAGTAAAAGAAAAGACGAGTGTCTTCATCCAAACAAATCCTGCCACTAACAGAATCCTGCCACTAACAGACAGTTAATTAAATGAATAAGAAAAACCTTTCGCACAAAAGCTCCAAAATCTGTGTTACAAGCCGTACACTTGGTAACTACTTCATCAGGAACCTAAGAATAATAAAAGGGGAGAAAAAAGAATCAATAAACTCAAACCATTGTAAGTTGATTATTAGTACCAAAAAAAAAAAAATACTTGACAAAAAAATGCACAACAGCAATATAAAACACAACACAATATCATGATTAACTAAAATTAAAGGATATTAACGTTATATAATATCATAATTGTTGATGAAGGAAATTGGTCGTGCGACCCCGGTCGTCGATTTCCCCGAAGGAGGGCTTATATCACTTCGATCGCGACCTGTCCAGGCGAGGTCGCAATCCCAGGAGCCTCATCCTCTTTAAGACAGTTGCACTCACGCTCTCTTCTTTGCTCTGGGGAGTCGAAGGAGATGCCGAGGAGGGCTTCACAACGCTGGTGCATCTTTGACCCCATCCCATGACAGGGAAGGGCGAAGAGAGGCCTCCACTAATATAATTCCCTTAGCCAGGCTAAGGATACTCGCGCAAGGAAGCGAAAGGCCTCTTAGGGCTCACTTATCAGACGAGGGCGGTGAATGGCTAATCGCCCTCACCCCCTCCTTTACGAAAACAGTAAGGGGATAGTCGCCCTTGTCCATACAAGACCGAGTGTTAGGGGGTTGGTTTGGTGATTGGGACAGAGGGTCGTCAGGGAAGGGGCGACCTCGAAAGGCGGCAGGGTCACCCCTTTGTCTTGGCCAGGTTGACCTAGTGATTCAAGGTACGACACGTGGGCAATGTAGCAAATTTCTCTCATCACAGCTATTGACCCATCGCTTCGGGCAGTGTGCACACCTGCAACACCCCTAGCCAGAGTTGGAGTCCCTAGGTCGAACATTTTCATGTTAAGACCTGGGGTGGCAGCACTTGTCGTACGAAACAGGCTGGATAGTATGCCCATTTTCGTGATTATAAAATGGCAGAAAGCCAGGGCGTCCCTATCGGCTGCACCCTGCCCCTCTGTTGATCATCTGACTTGCTTGTACCGACCATCCCTCCCCTATAAAAGGAGGGAGTTAATACCATTAAAAGGGGGATCCAACAACCGAAGAGAGAAGAGACTTAACTACGTATTGCCCACAATATCTCTGTGACCCTGAACTACGGTCGATAGAGGTGATCCTTGCTAGGTCGTGCCATGAGAGCAATCACTAAAACCTCCTCCATTCCCCTTTCCCCTCATCTAATCCTACTCCTATCACCCAAAGGTACTGCGACGACTCTTCAAAGTCGCTATCCCACGGCAGTCCTCACGATCGCAAGAACCTCCTCAGTTTCCTTTGTAAACAATAATTAAGCTACTTGTTATGAACTCTATACTTTACCTTCTATTGACAAAATAGATATATCTTTAGCAACATATATACTAAGTTTGCATTTGTGAATGCACACCCGAAAACCAATCATGCAGCTTGGACTTTCCATAAACAATCTCAGCACATTTTTAACCCCAACTTTCCTTGAAGACAGACCTTAATATAGATCAAATTCTATTGCAAAGCTTTATAACCTTTATTAGATGAGTTATCTTAATTAAGTAGTGTGAGAAAATATTACATCCTTAACGGAGTATAAACACGCGCGCGCGCTCACAAAAGAAAAAAGGAATTAAATTAAAAAATAGAACCATGTTAAATAAATTAAATCTCAAATTAATGAGGGAGGAGAAGCATCAAAAGAGACTGCAAATACTCCACTATAAAAGCATACTGCCACAGTGATACATGCTAGCTATCACATTTTAATGACCATTACTGAACTATGACGTAAGGCTTCCAGGGTCAAGATTCATAGGCTCAAAAAGTGTTGAGCCAGTCTCACCTTAGCTCAAATTAGGCCAACAAAACCTGTTGTACACATATTACATGATTTGATGAGCATTAATATAAGATAACCACTTCATATTAAGATAACCACTTCAGCTTGGTTCCATCAAATTTATTGTTAGCTATATAACTGTCTAAGCAACTCAAAATAGTTTTCATAATGAGGAAGTAACTATTTGTCCAATAGCACATGCAACATCAATTGTCATTTTCGTTGCATATCCACTCAAGTAACTCGCTTTGTTTTGTTAATAAAATGAGAATTGAAAGTGTAATGCATGCACAACACATGCCGCCCAGCAGCAAACTTTATCAAATCTTACATGTTGAAGTAAACATTCTTTACTTTTTTTTAAACATAGACTTCAACTTTAGGTCAATCTTCCAATACTCGAAAAGTAACAAACTCATGGAATGTTATAGCAAATGTTTAGTCCAAGTAAACAAAGTTGTATAGCTTCAACTTCACATTAATCCTTAATTGATTAAGTTGAAAGAACCATGCTTTAAGTTAAGAAATAAAATGTGTATCTTTCCTTATTGTACAATGTGTTAGAATTGTCTAAGATTGATCTGGCAACCCAAACGCTATTGATATGAACAGCACTCTATGTGTAGCTGAAAGCTTTAGGAAAAACAACTCACCAGCATACACATATTCTGGATATTTACTACATAGTTTACTGAAAAGGTTTTCATGGTTGTTTCTTATATTAAATGAAAAGAGAAAAAAGGAAGAGAGAGAGAGAGAGAGAGAGAGGATCATGAAATTCCCAAGCTCCTGCAGCAGGATATTAGGGTGCAAAACTAAATCTTACCCAATAATCTTTCTCCTCATTGCTAGGCTTCATCAAGTTCATCCAATCAGTAAAGCCTTTCTTCTTCTCTGTAAGTTGCTCGGAGACCTTGACAGTGTCAGAAGGTTTGTTTCTTCCACCCATCTCCTTGAGCTGCTTTCCAAATAATAAAGCAATTTCATAACTTACAATTGTACAAATAAAATGAAAATTTCACAATTTATAAAAGATAGCATGTCAAGAGTCGAGTGAAGTATGTTCATAAGCAGATGAGTCAAACAAGAGCGTAAAACTGAGCAGAGAAACAACATTCTTTGATTCCCCCAACCTGAACAGTAGCCGCTGTTACTGTGTCTAGGATGTTGTTCGTTGTATAGCTGTTTGATCGAAGCCTGACACGTCTTGGTTCAATGTCACTGGAGCTTTTGGCCCAAAATGCAAAGATATGTGAATCCAATACCTAAATGATGGTAAAATAAAAAATCCAAATAAATTCTAGTAAGTATTTTATGCAAGTGTGATGAGGCCCACTCATTCAAAAGAAAAAGGAAAAGCAAAACAGAGAAAGATCAAAGCAACCAACTTACTTCACATCTTGCCACTGTCTCAAGTGGATATATTTTCAATGTCCTACTGGTAGCAGGATCAAGCATTCTGATCCCATCCAAACCAATCTGGAAAGATATCATAAACGGATAAACCCAATCATAATTTTGATGTATTAATCCAGTATTTAGATAACAAAAAGAGACAAGAATATACTAGTAATACTGGCACAAATTGATAAATGGAATCCTAGTTCTTTAAACCTTTCTGGAGCAAACAAGCATCAGCATCAATACAAGTTTTATGAAAGAAAGTACAGTGGAATGGGATATAACTTAGAAGCATGCCACTTGCTAATAAGAAGTTCATGACCACAATATATACCAATTGATTCCCAGATTCCATAGGAATCGTAACTGATCAATTAATAACAATCTAGAGATTATCAGATAAAAGATCCAGAGACAAAAAGCCTCCATTGGTATCAGAGAAGATAACATTAAATATTTCACACTATAACCTTAAGCCTAATTTGAAAGAAATGGATACACTAGAAGAAATCTTTTCTGTCTTTGCAATTTCCACAAACCCAATGACTCACTTAAAACAACTTCCATTTGTTCAGGATGCCGGATCTCTGTATCATAATATTTACATCCAAATAGTTTACGAATTAATCAAGCTATAACTTGATACAAGGTCAATCACCAACTTTTGAGAGCTGTACTTAGACAATCCAAGGTAATGGAGCAGTCCAGGACATGATTATTCAAAACTTCAATCTACCAACCTATTCAAATTCCATATGGAGGGTGAACTTGAAATAAAACAATTCATAACTGAAAAAGGAAACACTACGAAACGCATCAATTCAACTAAAGGAAAATAACACTCTGTACCAAGAACCATCAAATCCAGAGAAGAATCTATGTAAGTTCTAACATGTTCATGGGAAAGGGATTAGACGCATCAAATTCATCAATTCTCAGTAACTAATGTTTCCTAATAAGACCTCCCAGAGCTTGAGCCAAGCTTTATTTATTTATTTTCAAATTCCAGGTTCTTATACAGAATTTAGTCCCATCACTCTCTTCCTCACCGCAGTATCACAAAAAAATGACACAAATTTAGTCACATAGTAAAGAATGTGCATAGACTCATGTTTCCAATACTTACAAGTATGATTAATATAAATGATAAACACTAATGGTTTATGGAGAGGACAGTCGTAAATTAAAGACCAGTTTAAAATTAGGTTGGTAGTTGCATGATAAAATTGATACCATTCATTCATTGTAGCATATATATATATATATCAAATTCAAATAATATCTCATTAAAGTTCAAACATGGGTCTCGTTCTGTCACTAACCTGGCAAAGAACATCCATGTTACTCTGATTTCCACTCTCCGCCAAAACTGTGACTCGAAACTTCTGCACCCCGCTCTTCACATCCTGTTGCGCGTCTATCTTTGGTGTTGCTATCACAACATCAGCTGATGGTCCAGAACCCACTTGCTCCTTCCCTGATAAAAGGCTTATAGGCCTCCCATAATCATCGAAAGCCAACGAAGTAGTAGACTTGGACGCCGTGCCTCGAGCACCATAGGGCTCTACCTTTCCCCCTTCATAAGCATAAACGCCACCATCAATGACTTGATCGCGAAACCCGCCTCCATGATCATACTGTGTCTCATATCTAATGGAATTCTCGTCAAAATAACTCCCCCCACTATCAAATTTCACGCTATTCTCGTACGGATTTTCGTAATTGCGGCTATGGTTTGAAGGATCATAATTCAAAAGACTGTGATTCTGATCATGCGGGTAATACGGCGCATTCTCTGAAGATGGGAGATGAGGGAAAGAAGATGGTTGAAGAAAGGGACTGGGTGATTGAGAATTAAGGCTTGGGGGGTATACAGGAGCAGTGGGAGGTGCAATAGGGACAGGATCGGGATTATGGATATGTGGAGGGTATGTAGAGGAATAAGATGGATAATTGGAAGAATTGTAATTGGATGAGATCGGAGGAGCTGATGCTTGTGTAACAGGAGAAGAATTAACGTAAAGATCGCTGGGATTGGAGATCGGGTTAGGGTTTTGAAGGTTAGATTGATAGTATTGATAATACGAAGCGGTATAATCACTGTGTTGCATCTTGTATTCTGGGTCTTACCAATAAAACTTGTATTCTAGGGTCTCTCTCCTGGAGGTTTGCAGAGGGTGAAACAGAAATCGATGAAATTTTAGGGTTAGGGTTTCGTAATATCTGAGAAAACGTATCAATGGAGAGTGTGATAGAAGCTTGCAGAGGGACAATAGAGGACGGAACACGATCTGTTCGTTATGAAAACCGAAGCTTCCCGCGAATAACAGTTGAGGGAACCGACCTAGACCGTATAAACTTAATAGAAGTTCACTGTTTCTTGGTGAATTGAGCTTGGAATCGTGTCGATGCTCTATTGGTTGGTCAAATCAATTTAAGTCATGAATGATAAAGGCTTTAATGAGCCTGAGTGTACCTGATAATTACACGTGTTGGTGTTTGCTGACACACTACGCAATCGAATCCGTCGACGTTACGCGTACACGTGGAAACGACACGGAGCGGATAAAAATAATTCCGGGTCGGATTATGAACAGGGGCCACTGAAATGGAACGGTAAATTTAATAATTTGATAAATTAGTGAATTTAAAAACAATATTTAAATTTAAATTATTTATTGTAGAAAGTAAATTAAAAATTTTTTTTATTAAATCATTCTCAAGGAAAGTTCTAATATTTTAATTTTAAAATATTAATAAATCTAACAGTGTAATACGAGTCCGAATTTTCTCCTAATGAGTATAAATATCAGGACTTCCATTTGTAATTAATGTGTAATTTAAAAAATGAAATCATCTTATAAAAAAATACAATGGCTGAAATAAATAAGTTTATGTACGTCTGTGTTTATGATGTCATAATTTTGATAATTATGTTTTGATTTCAATTGTTGGATTATCATCTAAACTTATTTCAGCTTTTTGATCGGAGTGTACTTCGGTCGGTTCGGCCGGTTTATACACTAAAATCTTAACCAAACCAATCACCTCAGTTTGAGAAAAATAAAAATTATGAGGGACCGTGGAGGTCATCATAACCGACTAAATTGGGGGCTATTTTTCGACTTGGTTTGGTCGATCTAGATCGATTTTGCAATAAATAATCTCATCTTGATTGAAACAAACCAAAAATAGCTTAATTGATATGATATTAAATTGCTTTCATAACACAATTCAATCTCATATCATTCCAAAAGCATAATTAAAGAAAAAGACTTTCTTTTATTTGGATAATAAAAGAACATCCAGAGAATAATAAACGGCCTTTGAACCAAAGAACATCTAGAGATAAAGTTTCTTACTAAGCCTAACTCAAGCTAAACATGTGCCCATTAATTTATCCAACAAACTTTTTGGGCCAAAGCCTCAATGCAACAGACAGACACCGAATGAGAACCAAAATAAATATTATATATATATATATATATATAGAGAGAGAGAGAGAGAGATAAAAATGTTCTAATCAGGGGTACTTGACTTTAACTAAAAGTCAGTAAAGAACACAAGTCATTGGATTGAAATCTTGAGATGAATCATCCATTGAGTGAATGAGAATCCAAGGGCTTGTGTTATTTGCTGACTTTAGTTAAAATTAGGTATCTCTCACTAGAACACTTATATATATATATATATAGGTTATTCCCTCGGTTTACAAAGTCCCAATCAAAAATTAAACCGCACAGTCGGTTTAGCACCCTTCTAAAACCCTGGCTATTATAAAACCAACAAAACAATACGGTTCGGTTCGGTTCAGTCGGTCCCATTCGGTTCATGAACACCCCAACTTTTTTATTACAAATTAGGAGGTTCTAATATTTTTACACATTATGAGCAAATCCAAATTTAGTACGATACTAAATCTTAATTCAATAAATTATTAAACTTAAAAATAAAGTTTGAACATAAATAATGGGTCGAAAACTAATCTCTAAAACGGGTCATGCAAAATATAATTATAAATTATTTATTTTTATCAAATTTAATGTCTACCTTAATTATAAAATAACAATTTAAATATTCAACCGATTTAATTAATAACATCATAAAATGAAGAAGTTGTTTTATCTAATTAGTAATTATAACTCAATTGAATATCAGCTCCAATGACTGGGCAAATCAAAATACGTGGCGACATCCCATGCTAATGACTAGAAGAGTCCAGTAATTCTTGTCGCTCTTGGCCGGTGCCACACCCTTATCCTTACTTTGATTTTACACTCCCTACAGTACTGCAGTCCAACTGTTAAAAAATTACCCAATCCGCCCGACACCCTCATCCTTACTTTGATTTAGCACTCCCTACAGTACTGCAGTCCAACTGTTAAAACATTACCCAATAGGAGCCCGGTTTGTGTTCCTCATATTTGTTGTGAATTTACAAAGATACCACTAAAAAAGTGACAAGAATAATTATCCCATCCATTTGAATATATGATTCCTAATCGATGCAACCTTTTAATAAGATTATTGAGTTTTTTGAAGGTTGTTTGAATTTGTGATAATTAATGTTAAAAGTAATGCTATATGAAATCCCTATAAGCAAATAAAAAATATACCATCCGTCCTATAAAAATAGGCTTTCTTTTATTTTTTGGCTGTCATAAAATGATAGTTCATTTTGAAAAGTCAAATTAAATTTCTTTTAACTTTCCTAACTCTTTATTATTCCAAGAATGCCCTGACATGACATCGGATGCAATTGTAGAAAAAATGTAATTTTGGAAATAAATGGTAAAAAAGATCACAAATTAATGTATTAATGAGTTTTCTTAATATGCGTGTTTTTTGGAAGTGGCCTATTTTTACGGGATGGAGGGAGTATAATTTTAAAATATTACTAATAGATAGTTTTAATTTTTTTTTTTTTTTTATAAAAATAAATAACAATTTTTTTTTACAAAATAATGGTTCATATCTCTCCATTTACAAACTAATGTTCTGGGTTCTATTTTTCATTAGTGGTTCATAACTCTCTCCATTGACCCATTTATCGCTGCTCTTCTCACTATTTCTACTAATCACTAACTCTTTCTCATCGATATTTTTTCAAAATAAATAAATAAATTTAAATTAAATTGTACCATACATAAATTACTTGAGAAGATAAAAAATTTTATAATGATTAAGATTAAGATTATAGGTAGTAAGTCCTATGTATTATCTAATTTGCAAGTAAAATCAACTGGGGATATTCTTTAATTAAATTAAAGAAGGCTAGACGTTCCATTGAAGGGTTAAAATGATTCAAGTGCTGAACTATAACTGTCCACATGTCGCGAAGTGCACGTGGCAATCTACAAGAGCAACACGCACATGTATGAAAGCGAAGTAGGATGAGGCTATATATATATGTATGAAGAAGCTCCACTACTAGCAAGTTATCCCCCATGCCCTCTCCTCGATTTCTTTTGGAAGGAGACGTATTTGAATCATTTTTTTGTGATAGATTATATTAGTGTAACTTTCTTTGTTGCAGCGGTGATGGGTGCTCTGGATTACGTCTCTGATCTCTGTGACTGCTCTCGCAGTCACGACCACAAGAAGCTCAAAAAACGAAAGCCACTGCAGGTATTTCTTCTCCTTAGCTATAAATTAACTAACCATTCAAATCTTCATCCTAGCTAATCTCGCTTTCAGTTGCACTTGCTTGAATTAGCTTCATGATTTTGCTTCTTTTTGGTTTATTTAGGCAACGTTTGGATTTGTGTTTTTATAAGTACTTATAAAAAACAAATCCAAACGGTGCCTTAGGGACTATTTGCATTAGCTTTTCCTAAAATAATTTTTGAAGCTTGAAATTTTATTTTATCTAAGAGTTAGAAATTTTATTTTATCTAAGGGGGAGAATGATAATCACTTTTGAACAACTTGAAGAATGATACGATGCATGACAAAATTTTTTTATTAATAGTGATTGTGGCAAAAATGATGAGGCTCCAACTTTTACTGCAATCATTCTTAATATGAAAATGTTGATATGTGAAAGACAAGATTTGAATATATTTAAATGAGATATGTAACGAAATAATTTTCTAAAAATAATTTTAGCATAAGCTAATGTAAATGGACCCTTATTAAGTTTTGTGGATGTTTTTTTTTTTATTTTTTGGGCGAGTGCAGGTAAAAGATGTGTCCAGAATTATATAAATATACAGTTCTGATTTTGTGCTCATATAATGAATTGAGTTTAATGAATTATGGAATTTGTATTTTGAAAAACCGACAATCAAATTACATATTTTATTTACGGATGTTATGAATGTGAAAATTTTTACAATGATCCAATATTAACATTTTAATATAGAAAATAGTGACATATCGCTTAAAATTGTCAGTTTTTTGATATTTTTGGTGACAAATCACTGAAATTTTTGACATGTATCTTATGTATAAGAATTAATATTATATAATCTATATAATCGAAAGATCAATTTTTCAAAATACCTATCACATAAGCTTTAAGGTAGAGTTAATTTATAGGTATGCATCTATATATGATTGTCACCTAATTAACCAATATAATAAAAGTGGTTGGGATGATTCCAGACGGTGGAGATAAAAGTGAGGATGGATTGTGATGGATGTGAGAGAAAAGTGAAGAAGTCTGTAGAAGGAATGAAAGGAGTAACACAAGAAGTGGATCGCAAGCAGCACAAGCTTACAGTGACTGGATACGTGGATCCCAACAAGGTGTTGCAGCGGGTGAGATATCGAACGGGGAAGAAGGCGGAGCTGTGGCCTTACGTGCCATACGATGTCGTTTCTCATCCGTATGCGCCGGGTGTTTATGATAAGAAGGCCCCACCAGGATACGTGCGAAACCCGCTGGCGGATCCTCAGACTTCAAGTCTCGCACGTGCTAGTTCCAATGAAGTCAAGTACACCACTGTGTTTAGTGATGACAACCCCAATTCTTGTGTAGTTATGTGATTGGAAATATGCATGTGTGTGTGTATGCTATTAAAGGGTACTGGGTGCATGCATGATATCATATTGCATTACTTGTAAATTTGATCATCATAGGGAAGAGTAATAACGCATGTAAATTAATTTGATTA
Source organism: Hamamelis virginiana (assembly GCA_017140935.1). Lineage (NCBI taxonomy): Eukaryota > Viridiplantae > Streptophyta > Magnoliopsida > Saxifragales > Hamamelidaceae > Hamamelis > Hamamelis virginiana. Next base: position 1,207,066 of record JAESVK010000969.1, read on the forward strand.
TCATATATATATATATATAGTGGGGTAGTAAAGTTTGTAACTTTGATCATCCTAGTGCACCTTCGCATTGTTTAAATCCATGCTTGAATTATAAATGATGATCACTTTCTGAATACAATGTAAAAGCGGTATACAATTAAGGTCATGCATGCACATGCATGTCACATACGGCTGAGATTAATGTACCGCAAGTGATCAAATTCACTCTATCAATATAGATTTATATAGAATTGAGATTTTTTCAAATTCTCCATTTTTTAATAATAAAAAGCATATGAGAAGGGGGTACAGGTGGGGAAAAATATGAAAGGGAAAATTTGAAAATATTTCAGGCACCGTTTGGATTTGTTTGAATTTGTTTTTTATAAGTACCTATTTGCTTGAGTTCTACGGACCAATTGACGAAATCAACTTCTTGTCAAAACTCAAAACAGACTGTATGCCTTTGCCTTTGTTTTTGCTGTCATCTATTTAGGGCTCACTGCCTCTTTATGCGTACGAGAAGAGAAATGGAGGAGAATGGGGTAGGGAAAGAGAATGAGGAGAGAAGGGGCAGGGAAAGAGAAGGAGGAGAGCTGAAGCAATATGTCAAAACGCGGATTTCAAAGATATTTGATTTTTCTGAAAACTAGCACCCATCATGGAATGATTGGGCCCGCTTTTTAACCAAAATTTAAACAACTGAAAACCATATAACCATCATCCGCACACTTACCAAACACTAGTTTAGCCTTTTGGACCCGCTTTGTTCTTGGAAAAACCAGTTTTGTTGTTTCCAAACAGCCCCGGAATCCGTAAAAGTCTTCTTTTGCAAATAAATTATCTGACCTTCAGTCCCCCTGCTCCCTCTGTCTCCTCTCCCTCTCTTCTTCTCTCCCTCCGTTCCTCCTCTCCCTCTCTTCTTATTAGTTCATTCTCTGCATCTCTTTTGAATGGATTAAGCTTTTTTGTTTTGTTTTTTTGGATCAATAGAAGATTGATGATGATGATAAAATATGTTTTTCCGTCATCATCTGTGGCTTATTTTTTTCCTTTCTTCTTAAACAAACTATTTTATACAAATAAAATTGTTGAGATTGACGATATTTAGGATTCTGACACAAAAGGTTACATTTTGATGGGAATAAGGATGTTGATTTGGAAAATGTTAACAAGAACTCTTCGTCTGTGGACAAAATATATGAGATTAAGATATTTAGGGTTTTAAAATCAAATGTAAAATTTTGATGAGAAATCGTGAGGATGTGAGGTTGTGGTTTTGATTGGGCATATGGTTGCCCAGAAAATAAGAGTAACAAATTGGAATTTTTGAAATTTAGTTTTCTCGTTGTTTGTGACCTGAGAAAATAAATACCTTTACTCAAATATGCAACTACTTTGTTTTGAGGACGATCAGGTATGGCAGATTTTGTTTTTAAACACCTTTAGTCATTGAGTTTCTGTTTGGCTGCTGTGAAAATGTGGGAAAATAAAAGAAAATGAAATTTTGAATCTTAGATTTATTTATTTTTTTTTTTTTTATTGTTCGGGACATTAGAAGAATGGATCATCAAGTCAACTAGATATAGTTCAACCATTTGGCTTACATGAGCTGAGTTTTTTATAGTACCGAAAGCATAAGATAACTTTAAACATAGGAATGAAAAATTCAATTTTAGTTTCCTCATTTGTTTCTTTGATTTTATTGGAAATTAGATAGGGGGTTAATATGAATTATTTTGAATTTGTAATCATTTCAGCGTTCTTGCGTTCAATTTGTAGTACTTGTGTTTTTTTTTTTTTTTAATCCTTTTTTTATATATATTTCCAAACTTTGGTGTTATAGAGCATTAACTGAACTTTGATAGAAAGAGCAATTACAATAAATTATAACAATTACAGGATAATTTGAACCAAACAGCATTCAGAAAAAAACTAGAATAGAACTCAATTTTAGACAAACAGGCTATAAAATGGAAGCAGTCCATATATAATATGACTGACAAAAAATTAGATAGATAAATTGGTTATGAACTAAATTCCTGATTTGCCAAACGATTATAAATTTAATTATAATTATATATAATTATAAATTATTTATTTTTATCAAATTTAATGTCTACCTTAATTATAAAATAACAATTTAATTAAAATGAAGAAGTTATTTTATTTAATTATATAACTCAATTGAATATCAGCTCCAATGATTGGATAAATCAAAATACGTGGCGACATCCCATACTAATGACTAGAAGAGTCCAGTAATTCTTGGCGCTCCTGGCCGGTGCCACACCCTTATCCTTACTTTGATTTAACACTCCCTACAGTGCTGCAGTCCAACTGTTAAAAAATTACCCAATAGGAGCCCGGTTTGTGTTCCGCATTTTTGTTGTGAATTTACAAAAATACCACTAAAAAAGTGACAAGAATAATTATCGCATCCATTTGAATATATGACTCCTAATCAATGCAACCTTTTAATAAGATTATTGAGTTTTTTGAAGGTTGTTTGAATTCGTGATAATTAATGTTAAAAGTAATGCTATATGAAATCCCTATACGCAAATAAAAAATATTCCCTCCGTCCTATAAAAATAGACTTTCTTTTAATTTTTGGCTGTCATAAAATGATAGTCTATTTTGGAAAGTCAAATTAAATTTCTTTTAATTTTCCTATATTACCCTTTATTATTTTAAGAATGCTTTGACATGACACCAGATGTAATTGTAGAAAAAATGTAGTTTTTGAAATAAAATGTAAAAAATATCACAAATCAGTGCATTAATAAATTTTCTTAATATGCGTGTTTTTTGGAAGTGACATATTTTTACGGGATGGAGGGAGTTTAATTTTAAAATATCACTAATAGATAGTTTTAAAATTTTAAAATTTATTTTTTTACAGAAATACATAGCATTTTAAAAAAAAAAAATTGGTTCATATCTCTCCATTTACAAAATAATGTTCTGGGTTCTATTTATCATTAGTGGTTCATGACTCTCTCCATTGACCTATTTGTCGCATCTCTTTTCACTAATTCTACTAATAACTAACTTTTACTCATCGATATTTTTTCAAAATAAATAAATAAATTTAAATTAAATTGTACCATACATAAATTACTTGAGAAGATAAAAAAATTTATAATGATTAAGATAAAGATTATAGCTAGTAAGTCCTACATATTATCTAATTTGCAAGTAAAATCAACGGGGGGATATTCTTTAATTAAATTAAAGAAGGCTAGACGTTCCATTGAAGGGTTAAAATATTCAAGTGCTGAACTAATAACTGTCCACGTGTCGTGAAGTGCACGTGGCAATCTACAAGAGCAACACGCACATGTATGAAAGCGAAGTAGGATGAGGCTATATATATATGTATGAAGAAGCTCCACTACTAGCAAGTTATCCCTCATGCCCTCTCCTCGATTTCTTTTGGAAGGAGACGTATTTGAATGATTTTTTTGTGATAGATTATATTAGTGTATCTTTCTTTGTTGCAGCGGTGATGGGTGCTCTGGATTACGTCTCTGATCTCTGTGACTGCTCCCGCAGTCACGACCAGAAGAAGCTCAAAAAACGAAAGCCATTGCAGGTATTTCTTCTCCGTAGCTATAAATTAACTAACCATTCAAATCTTCATCCCAGCTAATCTTGCTTTCAGTTGCACTTGCTTGAATTAGCTTCATGATTTCGCCTCTTTTGGTTTATTTAGGCACCGTTTGGATTTGTTTTTTATAAGAGGGAGAAGGATAATCACTTTTGAACAACTTGAAAGATGATACGATGCATGACAAAATTTTCATATTAATAGTGATTGTGGCAAAAATGATGAGGCTCCAACTTCTACTGCAATCATTTTTAATATGAAAATATTGATATGTGAAAGACATTATTTGAATATATTTAAATGAGATATGTACGAAATAGTTCTCTAAAAGTGATTTTAGCATAAGCTAATGTAAATGGACCCTTATTAAGTTTTGTGGATGGTTTTTTTTTTTTTTTTGGCGAGTGCAGGTAAAAGATGTATCCAGAATTATATAAATATACAGTTCTGATTTTGTGCACACATAATGAATTGAGTTAAAATTAGCTTAGTGTTTTAATGAATTATGGGATTTGTATTTTGAAAAACCGACAATCAAATTACATATTTTATTTACAATGATCCAATATTAACAATTTAATATAGATGGTGACGTATCGCTTAAAATTGTCAGTTTTTCGATATTTTTGGTGACAAATCAGTGAAATTTTTGACATGTATGTTATGTATGAGAATTAATATTATATAAGCTATATAATCGGAATATAAAATTTTCAAAATACCCATCACATAAGCTTTAAGGTTTGGGTTAATTTATAGGTATGCATATATGATGGGATCATTTTTTATTTTTTTATATGCATCTATATATGATTTTCACCTAATTAACCAATATAATAAAAGTAGTTGGGATGATTCCAGATGGTGGAGATAAAAGTGAGGATGGATTGTGAAGGATGTGAAAGAAAAGTGAAGAAGTCTGTAGAAGGAATGAAAGGAGTAACACAAGTGGAAGTGGATCGCAAGCAGCACAAGCTTACAGTGACTGGATACGTGGATCCCAACAAGGTGTTGCAGCGGGTGAGATATCGAACGGGGAAGAAGGCGGAGCTGTGGCCTTACGTGCCATACGATGTCGTTTCTCATCCGTATGCGCCGGGTGTTTATGATAAGAAGGCCCCACCAGGATACGTGCGAAACCCTATGGTGGATCCTCAGACTTCGAGTCTCGCACGTGCTAGTTCCACTGAAGTCAAGTACACCACCGTGTTCAGTGATGACAACCCCAATGCTTGTGTAGTTATGTGATTGGATATATGCATGTGTATGTGTGTATGCTATTGAAGGGTACTGGGTGCATGTATGATATCATATTGCATTACTTGTAAATTTGATCATCATAGGGAAGAGTAATAATGCATGTAAATTAATTTGGTCATCATATATATATATAGTGGTGTATTGATGTTTGTAACTTTGATCATCCTAGTGTACCTTCTCAGCTCATTGTTTAAATACATGCTTGAATTATGAAGAATGATCACTTTCTGAACATACTGTAAAAGCAGAATACGATTACGGTCGTGCATGCACATGCATCTCACATACAGATGAGATTAATTTACAGTATGCCGGAAGTGATCAAATTCACTTGATCTATGTAGATCTATATAGAATTGAAATTTTTTGAAGTTCTCCATTTTTTTTATAATAAAAAGCATATGAGAAGGGGGTACAAGTGAGGAAAAATATGAAAGGGAAAATTTGAAAATATTTTAATTTTGAGTTTTGTCTTTTAAGTTTTAACTTACATAATCAGCTAATGTGGATTGTCTTGTTAATTTTTTTTTTTTTTTTTTTGGTGAGCAAAATGAACATATTTTTTTAATTCACTTGGAAGAATAGCAAATAAAATTAATATGTTATTTTTATTTTTACATTTTAAAGTGGTAATACACATCAACACATTAGGGTGGGTTAGTCAAATTTGTTGATAAGCATTTATAAAAACAAATTTTACTATTTTCACCATTGGATTATTGGATGATATGCTAGTATGTCGCTTATATATCTTACCTTCTTAGTGAAGTAAACATTTAAAAGGGAATAAGCCGGGGAATGAGCTATTTATTTTATTTGTTTTATATAAACATTTAAAAGGGTATATAGTGACATTATTTTTGCTAACATATGATAAACCCTTGGGTGGGTAGCTTAGTGGTGGAGCGAGCAAGACTAAGGATTTACCAAGTCCTTTGACTAGCTAATAATATCTACGGCCACGGACCGTAGGGCAGAAGTTTTATTCGGGGTGCAGGATTTAGTTTGGTGCGCGCAAGCTGGCCCAGAATACCTGTATAGGCAAAAAACAAAAAAAAAATGATATTTTGACATATGATTCGTTAAGATTTAAGCTCAAATTAATTTATAAGGATTCATGGGCATTACCTCAAATTTTCTTTCCTAATTATAAAACCCCCATTAATATTCACAGTAGCCAAACACTCCTGAAAGGACTTCTGTCAAAACGGCGTCGTCTATTTAACAATCCTTCCAAGTAGGGGAAATCGCATTATAAAAACCCCCCTTACAGGCTTCATAAAGAGAACCTCGAAACTGTTTAGGATCTCAGGCCTCTCTTGCTCTGGATCTCGAGCCTCGTTTCGAAACGAGAAAACCCTAACCTCTGGAAATCCATTTTCAAATCAAGTTTTTCGCGGGATTATTCGTCTTAGATTCCCTCTATAAACAAAGATCAAACCCTAATAACTGATTTTCTTCTACCTTGTCTTTTGCTAGGGTTTGTTTATAATTACCATAGAGATTTCTTCTCATTCACTCTTATTTACATACCTCTTTCCGAAGATCTCTTGTTATTGAGAAAGATTTGAGTTGTTTTGATTGCTGGTATCGACGATGTCTCGATGTTTTCCGTACCCTCCTCCGGGGTATGAGAGTGCTCGAACCCGTGATGAGGCCCTGATTGAATCGATTAAGGTTTGTTGAGCATTCAGGCTGTGTTTGGTCTTTTGCGTTTATGCTCGACTACTTTGTTCGGTTCGCAATCTTGATTACGATTATAGATTGATTATCGGGTCTCTTTTTCCTGAGATTAATGTATGTTAAAGCACAAGAAACAGAAAGAAAAAAAAAGATTGCATTATGTATTCAAGAATTGCGTGTGTACCCAAAAAGAAATTAAAAAATAAAGAAGAAAATAAACCTTTTGGTGATTCCATCGGATGGGGTTTGTTTTTTCTAGCAGAATGGTTATGGGATTTGGTTTGTGTTCTGTAGAGGTTTTGATATGTTTAGTGGGTGTCTGAATTGCAAAATATTGCGATACTGTTACTTTGCGTTGTAGGGGCTTCTTTACCCAAGAACAGTATGTCTCTTGCTTATTATCCACGAGCACAAGAAATGCTGATTAGAATTCGTGTTTAGCCCTTTTGTTATTAATTTAATAGTTTGTAGTTAGACTGATAATGGGCAGATAAGGAGCTTTCGAATTGTGTTGGTATTGTACTGGTATTGAGCTCAAAGATATTATGTTCCAAGGGAAAAATAATAGGAAGTTAGTGTGGAAAATAAATGTAGGGCAGGGCCATTAAAGAAATCCTTGTTTTTTAGTGAAATCACCATGGCTGTTCGGTTTGAAAAGTCAGTGTACACTTTTGGTGGAACCAAGTTAGATATAAAGCTCGAAAAGGAGTTCTATTTTTTTCCATGGATTCTGGCAGATTGCAGTCTAGCAGATTGAATTGGGGTGAAAAAATGCGGCCTTGATTTTGAGGTGTGGTTCTTTTGTAGGAAATTGAATGGGGTAAAACTTCAGAGTCATTTAAAGGTTTGAAGTATACATTTTTTTTCCTTCTATTTTTGTTTGTAGTTAATGGAACACAGTAGTTGATGGTTCTTCTCATAGGTTCTTCTCATTGAAAATTCAGTCATAGGTTTGTGGTTAGAAAAAAGTTGGGGTTTATAAACTAGACGAGCTTAACCAAGCTTGGATTGTGCTTGGCTGGTTCATTACGAGTTTGGCGGGCTATTATTGACTTGGTTTGATCTTTATTTGGCTTATATGTATGGTACGGCCTATCTGTGTGGTAGTGTATTAAACGAGCAAGAGTAAAACCTAAGATTGCTCACAATCACACACGTGAGCAGGGACTGCTCTAGCAATTAAGCTTCTTGTTCTTTTTTTATTTTTTGGTGGCTCTGGCTTAGCTTGTGGCCGTTGTGGGGCTTATTATTGAAATCATGGTTTATACTGAAACAAGCTAGCTTGGTTCCTTGACAGCCCTATTTGCTGTTGTCTGCATGTTGCAGCTTATGCTGAATGTGTGTGTAGGACTTGTTGTTTAAATCACTAATCTTTCATGAAGCTCTACTATGCCAAAATTTATCTACTCTTAAAGAAGTGGTTATGTAGTTTTTGTTTTGTAGGAATGGAAATAGTTCAAATTATGTTGATGTAGAGGTGATAAGGACAAAGTTGGTTACAAAGGGGAACAACTATGTTGGTTAATGTGTTAATGATCCTGGTAGTTCTTACTTGGACTATAGGAAATCGGTATAGCACCTACTCTTTGTGAGTAATTACTTGGAAAGATGCATCCAATGCATGCATTGCAGGAAATCTTGTCATTAAAACTTGCTTATCTTGGAGAGAATGTCTTAGAATTCCACATATGATTGATTTTCCATTAGGTTTTAGTCACAGGTTGTTTTATTAAGTTTCTCTTTGTCGTTACTTCTTTTCGAGGCTGCATGTTTTTCTGATTGTAACACGACATGAAAAACACAGCTATGTCCAGCATCTGTCCTGGGCGGCATTTCAAAAAGAGAGAGTTTGCTATTATTTATTTAGTGAAAAAACATAGAGGTTTAGTTTTATGTTTTACACTTCACTTTGGTTTGTTTGAGTTCACATAAGTTTGGTTGCCTCCAGAATGGATATATGTAAGAAACTAAAATTTGATTTTAAAAAAGACATACCCACAATAGCATGGTTCAGCTCTTTAAGACTGATATATAACGTTGTCACCTGTTTTACATTTTCAGGGTTATAAAAGTATATTAATAACTCCTGTTCCAGGATTGGTAGAGATATGCTCTGGTATCTCTCAATTTACTTTTTAAAGTGTGCAGCCTTTTGTTGCTACATGGGGATTTATAATCCATTTTTTAGTAAACTGCATTCAATTGTAGAATTGCATGCTGTATTCTCCATGACTTTGCACTTCTTTGATCATTTGGTCTTCCCCACCTTATTATTCTTCTCAAGTTGATGGTTTCCCTTGTGATTTGAAGCTCCAGAGAGAAGGGGAGAAGGCCAAGAAAGAAAGGAGGAAAGAGAAAAAGCGGGAGAAAAAAGAAAAGGAGAAAGCCAAGAAGAATGGAGAGATTGAAAATAAAAAGCATAGCCATAAGAAAAGGCACAAGGATGAGAGGAGCCAAGAAGATCAGAAAGGAGGAAACCATCAAAAGAGAAGAGAAAATGAAACAGAACAGTTTGAAAAGAGCAGCCTTACTGAAGAATGTGGGCATCCCGTTGGTTATCAGAACCTCTGCGACTCTTCTGACAGCACCTTGAATAGCAACAAAAGGCAAAAGCACAGCTCGCCCCTTGATAGCGGGCATAACCCTGGTGAGTGTGTTTCTATTTATGCCTTACCTGGAGGAGGCTCTCTTCTTGTTGGGTTTGTTAGCTTCACACGGGCTCTGATATTCTTTCTTGAAAATGTTATTATTAATGTGAAGGAAGCATTATCCGGATCCGGTTGCCTTTCCAGAGGCACAAAGATCCAGAAGTGCTACCGTCCAGCAAAGAACAGCCATGCTCCACCTTGACAAGGACTGATGCCTTTGTTCAAGAGAAGTGTGAAGCTGCTCCTATACCTGGCAGCGAATGGAGGGAACATCCCTGTTCTACTTCCAGAACTGCTGAACAGGAACTTGAGATCAAACACAGTAAAAGGAAGCCCTGTCTCACCTCTCAAGCATCTAAGTTACCCGCTGACGATGTTGGAGTCGCTCTGGCATCAAGTTCATATGGAAGTGGTTCTCCTCCATTCGAATTACAATTCAGGAATTTACTCAAGAATTGGGTTCCACCCCCATTGCAGACTGAGCACACTGATTTGGGTGATCAGGAGTGGCTGTTTGGAAAAAAGCTGAATCAAAACTGTATGGCTAAAGGACCTAAAGTCAGCAGTGATGGCTTGTGTTGGGGAAACTCAACTCCATGTCCACGCAGCTGCTACTTACCTGAGGCAGATATCTATGCGCTACCATTCACGATACCATTCTAAAATTTTCGTATTGAAGCGAGGAGATGAGGGAAAGTGGTGCTTTTTTAACTGTAATCCTCGGGGTGCTGGAAATGTGAACAAGATTGTTACCGGCATTTCTGCAGTTTCCCGTGCTTCACGTGGATGGTGCTGTAAGTCAGCGGTAGAGAGTAGTTACAGTAATATTGGTAGGGATTTTATGGAATTTTGACATTGTAGGAAGATTAAAACTTGATGCACCACTTGTCTCAATTCTTTTTATCAATATAATAATATTCAAATTTCATTATCCTGCAAATCGGATTTGTGTTCAGGGTGTTTCTGTTAATTGGCTTGATTGGTTCTTGGGAATTAATTGCGCCATGCTTTATACAATCAGACACTTTAACATGAAATTAAAAATCAAGATGTGCCATGCTTTGAGTGATGTATGAAAAAGATAAAATCGATATGAAAGAATGGACCTCATCACTTAAAGTAAGACATAGCTGGGTGATTTTTAATTTCGGGTTATAGTGTCTGGTGCTATAGTATTTTTCAAATAATTCTGATTTTTAGTAAATTTATCTTTTAATGCTTTAATCTTGTACAGAAAATAAAATATAAATATTTATACTATTTAAAATTTTCATTTTTTATTTTTAAAAATAAAAACAACCCTCAAGTAAACTGAACCGGTTTAAAATTCCCAATGGCTTGGTTTTTTGGTTTTAATGTAAATCCCCAACGGCTTGGTTGCCCAAGTAAAATAGTCATTGCATTAGCGTGAACTTTTAGGACCACGCCAACGGTTCAGACCCAAAAAGAACGTAAACTTCTCAGGAGGAGGGTCCTTGACATGCAAATGAGGAAGACCCGAGACAAGTCAGACGCAACCTCAATCAAAATCAACTCTTGAGCGATAGTTTTAGTGTGAGAGAGAGAGAGAGAGAGAGAATAGGGAGAAATGATCTCAAACGTAGCCGAAGACGAAGAGAAATGGCTGGGCGCAGGGATCGCTGGCCTTCAACAGAACGCCTTTTACATGCATCGAGCGCTGGTAAAACATCAAACTTTTCCTTACTGAACTTTAAATTTTCCATTAAAACCTAATTTTCTCGTTTGGTTCATCGGGAAATGAGAATTCATAAATTTTCGAGAGAATGTGAAACCCTAATTTCCTTCATATTGGATCTTGTTATTCTTTCAGGACTCGAACAATCTCAGGGATGCCCTCAAATACTCAGCTCAGATGCTCTCCGAGCTTCGGACTTCGAGGCTTTCCCCTCACAAATACTATGAACTCTGTAATCCTTCCTCACCGATCCGATCTTCTTATTCATTGATGAGATTAAGAAATTTGTTTTAAATTTGTTTCTTTTTATTTTTTATTTTTTACTTTTGATTTTGAATTTTCAATCCGAAGAAGAAATGCAGCTGTTTTTGATTCTTAACTTGTATTTGATTGCACAGACATGCGAGCATTTGATGAATTGAGGAAATTGGAAATGTTCTTCAGGGAGGAGACTCGGCGTGGTTGTTCCATCGTTGATCTATACGAACTCGTGCAGCATGCAGGCAACATATTGCCTAGACTGTGAGTTGGAATTATATCGAAGCCCTTATTGTTATCTTTGATTACACATGATTTCTTTTAACTCTGCTGATCAAGCTTCTATGAATCCATCTGATAATGAATTGGGTGCTGAACGGCTTCATGATGTGTGATTTATGTGTTATTATGTTATTTAAGCAAACTGTTAGTTTAAATGGGTGAGAGTGTCGAATTGGAATTTATTTTGATATAATTGGATGGCTGTACCATGAGTTCCTCCTCCAGAGGCTACTATACATATAGTAGTGCACAGGGCCGGCCCTGAGATCTTGGGGGGCCCTAAGCAAGCTCCCAAAACGGGCCCTTTTACAAAATGACATTTTGAGTTTTTGACACAAAAAAAATTGCACATAAATACTAGTAACCATATATATTTTTTTACTAATACTTGTACAAAATTTGGTGGCATATTTCATTACCAAAATATATACTACAAGAAAATACAACAATATTAATAAAGTTGTTTTTTTCTTTTTCATCTTCTTGCTTTTGGATCGTTTGGTTATTGAGAAAATATGGATAAGAAAATAAGTTAGAATTTTAAATCTTTAATTTTTAATTCTGGTGTGATTTCTTAAATTTTAGATGTTTGAAAGCTAAAATATATGGAAAGTTTAGGGTCCTTTTTTGTTAGCTTTTTCTAAAATCGATCACTTTTGGAACACTATCTTCACAAATCTCTTTAAAGTTATGTTCAAAGCATATCTTCACATATTAAAATTTTCATGGTAGAAGTGATTGTGGCAAAAGTTAGGGTTCCTAACTTCTGTCACAATCACTTCTAGCGTGAAAATTTTGCCAACCATCCTATTACCTCTCAAGTTGTCACAATGAGTCTCCGTTTGCATAAGTTTTTCTTAAAATAACTTTTGGAACCAAAAATTCCACTTGATTTAAGGGGATGTGATGATAATCACTTCTAGACAATTTGAGTAGTGATATTATGGTTGGTAAAATTTTAATACCAAAAGTTAAGCTAGGATCCCAACTTAAGCCACAATCACTTTTACTATAAAATTTTTGAATATGAATGTTTAGTTTGAACATAATTATAAAAGATATGTGAAGTGATAATTCTCCAAAAGTAATTTTAGAAGAGAGTTAATATAAATGGGTCCTTAGATCAAGTGATATTTTGAGCTTTAAAAGTGATTTTAGGAAATGCTAGTGTGAACATGCCCTTAATTGACTTTGAGTTGTTTGGTTGCCAAGAAAATAGGGGTCATTGGGGCCCTATTTTTTAAAAAAAATTTGGGGGCCCAAAGTGGCAGCATTGCTTGCTTGCCCTCTGGGCCGGCCCTGGTGGTGCAGTTATTGTGTCGAACATTATACTCATATGTTGCTTATCAGCTTAAGCTATTTGAATATTTTTCTTTTGGTTCCTTTCTATTTTGGTAAAGTAATGTTTATTCTTGACCACAGTTTGGATAGTTCAATATAGAGGCATCAGTCAATAAAATTTATTTATTTTTTCACATTTGAGATTACAAAATTTCTTTTTTCTAATTCTCAGGTATCTCCTCTGCACGGTAGGATCTGTTTACATCAAATCTAAGGAGGCTCCTGCAAAGGATGTTCTTAAAGATCTTGTAGAGATGTGCCGTGGCATTCAACATCCTGTACGTGGGCTCTTCCTGAGGAGTTACCTTTCTCAAGTCAGTAGGGATAAATTACCTGATATTGGTTCTGAGTATGAAGGGTAAGGAAATCAGCTGGTAGTTTGTGTTCCATTTTTCTTTTAGGTGGAAGAATCACTCATTTTTTTTGTGGATGAATAGAGTGAAAATTTGGTGGCTGGGGCTGCTTAAGATAGGCCGCTTTAACTAAATTCAGGTCACATGGCAGAATAATCTGATTAAACAGATAGTAAATGGTGATGATTCAGATCGTTATCTGATGTCGTAGCACCTTAATTTTAACTTTTAAGACCTTCCATCTTTGGTGGTATCAACATCTTCTGCACTCAAAGGGGTTGATTGTTGCAGATTTGAGTTCTGTCCAAAGTCATTTGTGCATCCATATCATGTTGGTGTGTGGTTTCAATTAGTTGAGTTATTAACACAGAGTGCTGTTGGTGGAGCAAATGTCTCAATTCATGTTTCAATTCAATAGAGAATGGACAACACTGAGTTGATGAATTAATATCATGAATGCTTTCCTCTTTTATGTTATTCCTTTTAATTAACTGTGTTTATTTGGTTGTCATTAAACCTGTTGTATATTCTATGTTCTTTACCTGCAATGAGATGTGGATTGGAATTGGTCCTGATATGTTGATGTCTTCCTTGACTCTTGCAGGGATGCTGACACTGTCATAGATGCTGTAGAGTTTGTACTCCAAAACTTCACGGAGATGAATAAACTTTGGGTGCGGATGCAACATCAGGTTGTTTGAAATATCTGTGGACTCTTACCTGCTTTCATATTTGGACATGCATGGTACCACAGTGCCTACATGCCACAAGGTAAAAATAAATCATGAGGGCATGATTTGTGGTCATGCAGGTGTTATAATGCTTGTGAATCATTCATACTCTTAGCTGATCCTGAGTTGAGGCTTGCAATCGGGCTTTCTGGTCTGCAGGGACCCGCTCGGGAGAAGGAGAAACGAGAAAAAGAACGGAGCGAACTTCGTGATCTTGTAATGTCACAAACCTGAAACTGGTTTACCTCACTGCAAAAGAAATGTGTACTTATGTAGTGTACACTTATAAAGGCTACTTTTTATTTCCTCTCAATATTATTAGGTAGGGAAGAACCTCCATGTCCTCAGTCAAATAGAGGGTGTTGACCTTGAAATGTACAAAGATTCTGTGCTTCCCAGAGTCTTGGAGCAGGTCTGATCTGTTTAGTTCTCTCTTGGAATATTGCTTTTGGTTTTGAAGCTTATGATAGTAAACTTTTTTGTGCTAACCATCACATTATCTTCATCTCAATTGTTGACAACAGGTTGTCAATTGTAAAGATGAGCTCGCCCAATATTATTTGATGGATTGCATAATTCAAGTCTTTCCTGATGAGTACCACTTGCAAACTCTCGAGACATTATTGGGCGCGTATCCCCAGCTTCAGGTGGGTAACATTACTTTGCATTGTTCCTGATTGGATTTTCTGAGCTGTGTTTTTTTTTTTTTTTTCCTAGCACAAAATCTTAAATATTAATGTTGTTTTTGGTCCATGGCACCATTATTATGGTCGTTTGGAGTTTGCGTCGTACTATATTGTTATTTTGATTTTGCAAACTTCTTCTTTGACCCTCTACATGTATGGGAATGCCATGCTTTTGATCTTTTAAAGACTGTTGTCTTTCTGATTAATGATGTTGTCATTGGATGTCTACTCGGTATGATTTCCATTATGATGCATTGTATTAATTTTTTTCTAATGAAGGATTGCTATGCTTAGAGTTTCTAAATGTTCTAAATGTTTTTGGTTGTATGCTCTTATTGGATGAAATCATTGATGAAAATTGGTTTTTTACTGAAAGAGATTATTGCACACCAAGCCACCAAGGCTCTATTTGTTTTGTCAGAAAAAAGTTCCTAGAACATTTTTCTCATATATAACAAATTTTCAGTTATGAAGCTAAAACTTGATGGACTTTTACTTAATTGATGATAATATAGCACTAGTTTGGAAAAAGATATTTTCTATCCCTTTTTTTGAATTATGAGAGTTAGAAACCATGTTTTATCAAAGAAATTTATTCAGTGTTCTTTTGGTTATAAATATTGCAAACTTCATCCTAACTTCTTGTGTTTTTTTTTTTTTTCTGTGCGTTTGTGTTTCTCAGCCATCCGTTGATGTGAAGACAGTGCTATCCCAATTAATGGAAAGGCTTTCAAATTATGCTGCTTCAAGTACAGAAGTGAGCTATTCACATACTAGTTTCCTCGCCACAGATTCCATAAATTATTGCTGATGATTTAATACTGCAGGCTTTACCAGAGTTCTTGCAAGTAGAAGCGTTTGCCAAGCTGAGCAATGCTATAGGGAAGGTATATTTTGCGTAATTGCCTTGTAGGATCCAAAGATTAAAATTTAGTACTTGAAACTTTGTTGACTTTGTAAAATAGGTTTTCTTTGGTAGTTATTTACATTTTAACTGACAAAGTTCAACCAGTTTAGTAGTTTAAAATCTTTCTAGATGTGATAGACAACAAAAAATGAGGATGATACGTCAAAATGCAATTGACTGCCCCCCCTCCCCCCGGGTCCACGTTGATGGGCAGTGGGTGAGAAAAGTATACCCTCAGCGTGGCTATTATATGGCCTAAGAGGCAAAAAAATATGACTTGGATGCCTATTTCCTCGGTTGGAAAAAACATTACTCTTGAGCCTTGAGAATGCTGTGCATAAGCAACCCCCCAGATGCAGGGTGTGCATCAATCTGTTTTCCTGATGCATTTGTCTTGGGGTGCATCTTGTAGTGTACCTTTGTTTGCATTTGCATGCTTACACTTCTAAGTACTAAGATTGATGTTGCAGTTCAAAAAATCTCAATTTTTGCCTTCAAATAGGTTTTCTTTTAATTCTGAAAATGATTACTTCTAGTCTTCTCCCTCATTGTTGTTTAACTGCTATGTGTATGCTGGATTTGTTTATCCTGTGACATACTTTAAAAGTTGGATGCCACCTTTCGATGGAATTTTATAATTTTTTTAATATTTTTCTTTCCTCACTATTTTTATGTGTAATTAGGGAACGACGATTTGTCTTCAACCTATTGATTACTATAATGCTTCTACGTTGATGCAGGTTATAGAAGCACAAGTTGACATGCCTATTGTTGGAGCTGTGACTTTATATTCATCTCTTCTAACATTTACTCTCCATGTCCACCCTGATCGGCTTGATTATGTGGATCAAGTGCTGGTATGTTTCCCTTTCAGACTGCCTTCACAACTGCATGCTAAGTTTTGGGTTTGTTGTGTACAGTTTAATTGCTTAAACATCAAGATTCAGGCATGCAGCCACTTAGGTATATGTGGTTCCCTGGGCTTTGCTTCTCTCTCCAGAAATAGTTGAAGTGCAAAAAGAAATATTGGTTAGTTTGGAGCATAGTTTTGATGGGGGATCAAAGTTTTTCTTGTCCTGTTAGGCAAGGTGTTTCAGGAGTTTTTTAAATCGTGTTCATTAAAATTAAGAAATGATAAGATGATAGAATATATTTATAAGAATAGTATATTTAAAATAATTTCAAATTTTATTGCACTCTTTTTCCATGGATAATGTATATAAAAAAGTGTAGAAGAGAAGTACTAAACTCGATGGTGCCTTAAAGAATATTATAATTAAGGGCTGTTAACTGAAAAATGTTTCTCATCAAC
>JAESVK010000969.1:1223914-1263953 GCA_017140935.1 Hamamelis virginiana
CCAAAAAAAAAAAAAAGAAAAAAGAAAAAAGTTAGACAAACCTAATGTTGCTAAAGGATTTGTTGGTGCAAATTGTCCAGCATTTCATTGTCAAAGGCACAAAGAGTACTCATGTAGCTATCAATTCATATTGCAGAAAATAGTGTTTAACAAAAAATTGCGAAGTAAATAGGAGAGCTAAATCGTAGGAATGTTTGTAAATCCCAATGCTCAATGTGAAATAAAAACTCAGAGCTTCTTAAAACTCTAATTTGCTTAATATAGTGATGAGTTTGTTTAAAGAAATTAAAATTAACCAAAGAAACAAACTGAGATTTTGAAGGCATTAGTTATGTGTTGAGTTCTTTATATGCATTATGTATAAGGCTTTTATATTAGAGGCATGGTGAGGAAGTATCAATGAATGAGCCTTATTCCGCATTATTTCTCCATGCTTTGGGGGACAAGTCTCAAGGGATTGGAGTTTTCTTTTCCTAAAACAAATTTAGTATGGGTTTGTTCTATGCAATGCAAATGGATATACTCTTCTGATTAAGGTCTACCTGGTCCATTGAGTTTCCATGTAAACAGTGTACACAGGTTCACTCCAGGCAACCATTGAAGTTATTTGAGGTACTTCTTATGAGCACCTATGGTTTCAAAAGCTTAATGACTCCTTGTTTTCATTTTTCTTCAGGGAGCATGTGTTGAGAAACTCTCTGGCAAAGGAAAGCTTGAAGACAGCAAAGCAACAAAACAGATAGTTGCACTTCTAAGTGCTCCATTGGAGAAATATAATGATATTATGACAGCCCTGAAGCTTTCAAACTATCCCCATGTCATGGAGTACCTTGACAATGGAACAAACAAAGTCATGGCGGTTGTTATAATTCAAAGCATTATGAAAAACAACACCTGTATTTCTACTGCTGACAAGGTATATTTCTTTTCACATTTGAGTCTGTTCCATCAAGTGTGCTTCTAATAATGTTGTATTGTTTGTTCTTTGTAGGTTGAGGCGTTATTTGAATTAATAACAGGGCTTATTAAGGATTTGGATGGGACTCTTCATGATGAGGTGGTTTCGAAACTATTTTTGGTTATCATATTAATGTTACTAAATGATTTACAAGGGAACCTTCTTTTAAAAACTTACTGCTTTGAATTTTTTGCTTGTATGTGCTGTTTTTTTTTTTTGGTTGTGTCATCAATTTGTCATTTCTTTGGTTATAATTTATTAATTTTATCTAAAAATGGGGGATTTTACCTATGGCAGTGTTTCCCATTGAAATGCTTTTTAACTCTTTCTTACTTTAGCTTGATGAAGAGGATTTTAAGGAGGAGCAGAATTCCGTTGCACGTCTTATACAAATGCTGCATAGTGATGATCCAGAAGAGATGTTAAAGGTAATTGATTTGTTGAAGATTTCATGCATGTCAGCTGTCATATGTGTGAAGGTTGTTATTGTTTTTATATTATTTCTTAGGTGCATCAATTGTGTTTCTCTTGGTGAAGAAGATATTTAGTTAATATTAAATTCTGATGAATGACATTTCAGATGCGTATGAATTGTTTACTTTTTTCCTTCTCATAATAAGTAAAAAAGTAATAGCAAGGACAATAAACTAGGCTTCTGGTATACTTTGTGAACTGTTATGAATGATGAGTGTTTATCACACTTGTTTATATCTGTGGCACTACCTAAAGCAGAGAAAAAACAAAATATATGTCATTAGTTATGGTTTCCTCCCCCCCTCCCTCTTTCTCTAACTATGTATTTTTGCCTTATTGTTAGCTCTGAGTTCATCTGAGCAAAAAATGGAGAAGCATTGATAATGTATGGCAGCCTGTTAGTTTGAAGGACAGAGAAGGCGTCACAGTGCTCATTTCTTTATCTTAAATATTAGCCATCTATATTATTTAAGCCTGGACTAACATATGGCATCGGTGGTTTATGCTTCTAGAAATAACGGTGGTTACTATTCATATAATTTTTTTTTGTTTTTTATGTTATATGTGTGTGTATGTATGTATGTATATTACCATATCATCTTTTCTAAATATTGCATTATGATTTTGGTTAAAAGTCTTGTGAATAGTGAAATAGATTCTATGCCATGTTTATCTTTTAACTTCTGCAAGAAGCTAGTTTTCAGTTGACTATATTGTCTGATTCGGGTATGTTGAGTTCCTTTGGTTGTACTGAAGTTTAACTTTGAATTGAGTCAATTGTGCCTAACTTTGATGTTCTAATTTTAGTTTCTAAAACTGCATTTCATTAAGTTAAACCTACTAGTTTCTTATTGCGTTCTGATATGTTTGTCTTGCAATTTTTCACTTTTGGAATATTTTTTTTTTTTTTTGGGTTTTATAAAGGGTTTTTACACGCCCCCCCCCCCCCCCCCTCCCCTCCTTTGGGTAGAAACTATTCCATCTTACTGCCAACTATAGCCTGTATTTATTTTTGTGTCTCTTCGTGACTACTTTTGGTTTTTACTGTTGATGAATGTCAGTGCCTTTTATATATGATAATGGCCATAATCTATGTACTGAATTTCAGATCATATCTACTGTGAGGAAGCATATCCTGACAGGAGGACCAAAGCGTCTACCTTTTACTGTGCCTCCCCTTGTGTTTTCTTCTTTAAAGGTTTGTTTCTGGCCTTCCTGCTCTTCTGACAAATTGCATGTCATTTCATGTGCTAGCATGTTTGAAAACTTTGAAATTGTAGGTGCAGTTCCTGACATGCATGGTGTTATAATTACCAGTATTGGTGCGCATAATCGCCTCATTTAATTCAGAATATGTATTGCGGCTATGTATCATTGTCATGGACACAGAATAAGTCGAGACCAATTGTGCAGAAAAACTTCAGTTTCAAATAGTAAATCCCGGGACAAAACATTTGATTTATAAGGGATTTAATACAAAATTATGGAACTCTAGGAGTATGCAGTATGGGTATACAAATTTCAACTAGAATCCATATATCTGTGATGATTTTTTTTTCCTGGAAGCATACAACATATTTGTCTTCTTGAATATTTGTGTTTTTCATTTGTGCAACCACTCCATAAAGATTTTTACTATCATAGAATTGTTGTAGCTCTTGACAGAAGTTGTTTGAATAAATATGTAACAGAAAGCTATTTATTTCTTTTCTTTTCTTCCCTCATTTTCCAGAGTTTGACAAACTAGAATCCTGTCAAGTGAAAAGATAACGAGGATTGGCACTCTGCTGTGTTTCGCATTTGTATAATGAAAACCTTATTTAAACACATTTTCACTCCATGTCTGCCATGTGCAGTTGGTTAGGCGACTACAAGGCCAGGATGAAAATGCTGTTGTTGAAGAGGCATTGGCAACACCAAAGAAAATATTTCAGTTTTTGAATCAGGTAATCTCTTATTGAAAGGGATTCATAGTCTTTGCTATGTAAGTGTAAGCAGTCAATCAACACACACTGATTAACCGGTATTATCTTCTTCAAACATGCAATAAAATCTGATGGGTATGATTCAATCATTTCGCAGTTTGCTTTTCAATAATTGAAATGGTCCTTTGCAGTTGCATTTTGTCTGAGTGAATGCCTTAAGCTTGATCCTGGGATCTGAGTACGTTTTGTGGGCATGGTAGAATGTTTAAAAGTTGACTCACTGGTTTTTGAGGCATCTGGAGTGAAGGACTTTGAAGTCTGAATAAGATCAATATTGCCAACTGTCAATAATTTCCTTGCTGTTTTTTTTTTTTTTTTTTTTTTTTTTTTGATTATCTTTTTTCTTTTTTACCTCTCCTGTAGTCCTGTACATTCATTTTAAGACACGTCTCTGTAATTTTCTTTTGTGTTTTGTATCTTCTCATTTATCTCTCTTAGTTTTTCTGGTAATGACAGCTTTTTCATTTCAGATTATTGAGGCTTTGACAGTTGTTCCAGCACCTGAACTGGCACTAAGATTGTATTTGCAGTGTGCTGAGGTATGCAAAGATGTTTGGTCTTAAAACATTTGGATGACCGTATGTTGAAACCATGTTTCTTTTTCTAGTCTGCATTTGCTTTTCATTTCTGAATATTCAGGTTGCAAATGACAGTGATTTAGAACCTGTTGCCTATGAATTTTTCACCCAAGCATATATACTATATGAAGAAGAAATTTCGGTAATTGATTACTGACTGATTTCTTCTGTTTATTCCTGCTTTTACTTTTGTGGAATTAATCATCTTTATAGTGGTATTCCCAAGTTTGCAATGGAAGGCAGTTGTGCTTATTTTTTCTCCCTTGCTTGCATATATGTGTTGTATTAGGATTCCAAGGCACAGGTGACTGCATTACACCTAATAATTGGAACTCTTCAAAGGATGCATGTATTTGGTGTTGAGAACAGGGATACTCTTACACACAAGGCCACAGGGGTAATAATAGTAGCATTTAATACATTTATAGAGTTATTGCAGCCTGTTTCTGTTGAAACCCTGATATGAAGCTTGTTCTTGGAGCAGTATTCTGCTAAGCTTTTAAAGAAGCCCGATCAGTGCAGAGCTGTTTATGCGTGCTCACATCTTTTCTGGGTTGACGATCATGATAGCATCAAGGATGGAGAGAGGTGCATAGCTGCAAAATATTTGCCTGCCTTTATGCTTATGCATATATTCATGATAAATAAAAATCAATCAAAGGAATTTTCTATAGTAGGAAAAATTATTTTCTTGGAGTATAGCCAAATATAGCTATAATATGTAAAGTTTGATTGCTGTAAGTATTCATACAGAGTCACAGAGTTTAGGAATTCTTGATGCAGGCATGGAAGCCTCAAGTATGCACTGTGTATTTATTTGCAATCCACTGTGCTAGTTTAGTATGATTCACTAGCCTGCTGTCTATCTGTGATCAAGAAATTTATCTCTGATGCACTGCCTCTGTTGCTATATGGGTGAAGATGGAGATGAAGATGCGCTATTGCTTATTTTATTTCTAATTTGTTTTTTTGATTTTTTTTATCCAGGGTCCTGCTTTGCCTAAAGCGTGCTTTAAGAATTGCAAATGCTGCTCAACAAATGGCTAATGTGGCTCGAGGTGGCAGTGGATCAGTCACACTCTTTGTTGAAATTTTGAACAAGTAAATACTGCACCCTCATTGAACAGAACCACAAATACACACACATATATATAATCATAAAAAATCATGAATCGTTATTTTAAATGTAATTTTAGGTACCTCTATTTCTTTGAGAAGGGGAACCCGCAGATTACTACTGCTGCAATTCAGGGCCTGATTGAATTAATTACAACTGAGATGCAAAGTGACACTAACACACCAGACTCAGGTGCAGATGCTTTCTTTGCCAGCACAATGCGGTACATCCAGTTCCAGAAACAGAAAGGTGGTGCAATGGGTGAGAAGTATGAGCCTATCAAGGTGTGAAGCAGCATACAAGTTTTGTTGGTACAAAGGTTTAGAAATGGTCTTTGGTTTTTTACACTTTTCTCACCCAGCGAACTCCGTGATTATTCCTGGTGGAGGAAGTAGTTTCATGCATATTAGTTCAATGTGATATTGACTTTTAGTAAGCATTCTTTTGATCCATGAAAATTCTGTATGCTTATCGTGCCACTACCACGTCCATTCTCTTCTCACACACTGCTGCTTTGGAAACTTATAATGATCATTGTAATGACATCTTTTCTTTTTATTTAAGTAAGAAAACTTCAAGCACATGTCCGAGAACATCTCCTTTTCCTTTGATGTTATGGTGATAAATAATAGAGTGTAGCAATCTTTCTTTGTGCTGAGTGCCATGATGGGTATAAATCTGTTGGTTTTCCATGATTGGTATAAATATGTTGGTTTTCTTTTCTTTTCTAAATAAATAAAGTCTTGCACTGTTACTCCTAATATGAACATTTCTGATTAATTGTCTCCTGTTTTTATCGGCAGCCCACGCCTTGTTGTTTGGGACCAACTGATCTTTTTGTTGTTTGGGACCAACTGATCTTTTTGCCCCATTTTACAAGGTAATCAATCGGCTTATTCCATAATTTTGAACACAGTTAAAATATGAGCAGGATCTATTTTTATTCTTGTTGCCTCAGCCAACTATGATAAACTTAAGAAACTGGCAACAATTTATTCAGTAGCATAGCCCATACAGCTATTACATATACATATACATAATACATATGTATACATGTACAATCTGTTTGATTTCTTCATTAAAGAAGCCTCTCCCTTTTGCACAAATGCGAACTTGAACCCTCTTATTGCATGGCATACTTACGAGTCCAGCTCCGGGTCATAGCCTCATATTTGGCTCTGTCAGTCTTGTACACGTAAGCAATCTCTGGGACAAGTGGGTCATCCGGATTTGGATCCGTCAGCATTGAACATATGGAAAGTAAAACCTGCCATGTATTAATAAACTCAAAACAAATGCTTTAAATAGATTTAAAAATATAATAATCACTGCTGGCGATACGTTTTTCACTTCAAAGACACTCTCACTGTCGATGAACCTCCCACAGTCCCACGTACAATCAAAATGTAGTGTTATCAATTGAGTTCTCTAGTTCAAGTGTCTGCTGGTGATACGATTCAATCATCTTTCCCTAACATTTTTTCTGGAACTCACTCTCTCTCTCTCTCTGAAAGTGAGGTGTAATAGGAAGGAATTTATTAAGAAGACAGTAGTACCTTGGATATAGTGAGTGCAGGACTCCACTGCTCCTTGAGAACATCCAAGCAGATTAATCCGTTACTGCTAATATTCGGATGAAAGACTTTGGTCCTGAAGGTAACCTGTTTGCAGTGACACCAGTTAAAAAAAAAAAAACCCTTTTATCTCTCTCTCTCTATATATATATATGTGTGTGTGTGTGTTTCGATGGTTTTAACAGTAGTAATGATTTGGTTGTCACCTTGGGAGGTTTGAAAGGGTAATCAGCAGGGAAATCAATGGCAACACGGAAAAGGCCACCAGCATAAGGACTCTCATTTGGGCCCATAATGGTTGCTTGCCAATACAACAAATCTTCATCCACAGGACCTGAAATTCACCATATATATATATGTACAGGTGCAGATAGACATATGCAGTTGACAGAAAAATGAGTGTGACCTGGCCTTTGAAGACACTATCACGCAACACAAGCTTTTATGCATATACCTGCACTGCAGGAAGTTGGAGGGTCTTTCTGCAATTCCTTGAGCTCCTTCACTATTCTCTTCGTGGCCATTCCAGCTTATCTCAGTAGAGAATTCTTGATGTTGATCAATTTGTTGAGAGGACAGCAGGTTTATGGAAGTAATGTGATCTCTGGATATCCCCGTAAGACAGAACACAAGGAGTATATAAAGAACACGAGAGAGAGAGAGAGAGAGAGAGAGAGAGAGAGGTCCAGTTGTCCTTCAAGGAGTGGGAGGAAGTGGGTACAGGCTATAGGGTATAGATTCCAGAAGAAAGCAACCACGCAAGAATTAGGCCCTTTTTGGGGGGGTTTGAAAGATAATATTCTTAAATAAAATAAAACAACCTAATTTTAAGCAGAGGAAATTTGGAGGATTTTCATTTTCATTTATATTTGTTTTCATTTATTAATTTCTTGGAAAGTAGTAACCCCTCATAATTGGGATCAATGCTGAGTTGAGAATTCATTGCTTGAAAATATGGTCAAAAGACTAACAGGAGCTTCATCCATCAATTTTTTCTAAATTGATTAATGGATGAATTTCTTGCACTAATCACTTAACTAAAGTGCATTTCATAAGGTGTTAGTTCATGCACTCAATGCTTGAAGTTCATGAACAAATTGCTTCGTAATTCAGCAAAGTTTTGTGCTCTTCAAGTTCAATATTTTGGTCTTTTGGTTGTGCTTCAGCTCGACTGACCTCTGTTTACCCATTCAAGCAGTTGCCTAGGTCTGGCTCAACTCAAACTTATTCATGAATCACTAAAACCTGATCGAGTTCCATTCCGATGAGAACTTCCTTATATGAGGATTTGACCTTTTGGACAATGTAAAATGAGTATTTTGAAAAACTGACCGTTGAATTTAATATTCTTCCTATGTATGAGAGACATGTCAAAACTCATAGTGATCGGACCACTGGTTTCTTAAATACAAATTGTGAAAAATTAAATACCTATATAATGCTTAACAGTTTGTATTTCGGAAACCAGTGGTTCGATTACTATGATTTTTGGCATGCCTGCCATACGTAGGGAGAATATTAAATCCAACGGTCATTTTTTTAAAATACCCATTTACAGTGGCACAAAAGGCCAAGTCCTCATATAAGAAAGTCTTCACAGGAACAGGACTCTCTCTCTATATATATATATAGAATCCCCTTGTTGATTTGAGCTCATGCTGTTCGATTAGTGTAACATTTCTCTAACAATGTTAAAAGTGGTTTGAGGTTAGTAGGTTTCTCTATGTTACCCCCCAAAAAAAGAGGAAAAGAAAAAAGGACTCCTCATAGTAGATTCAGAAAGAAGAAGGATCACATCATAGTCAGCACTCATCATACATTCCATTAGCGAATGGAAAGCAGTGGGGGCGTTGGGCAAAGGTTGTGAGATTCAAAGAAAGAAATTTTCCCCAAAAAAATAAAAAAGAAGAGATTCAAAGAAAGAAACACTTTCTCAAAAGGGACTCCTTGCCATCATCAAATCAGGAATAAGAGGGTCTCACTGCCATCATCAGCCTCCCCTTCAGCTCATATCCCAACACCTAAACATATTCTTTCTTAGCTAAAACAGTCTGAGAATCCAGTCAAAATCTTCAACTTGATAACATGAGCTTTAAGAAAACCCATAACCTGTTCAAATCAATAAAACTTTAATCTCAACTAAATAGAGTCGGCTATATGAATCTTTTTTTATTCAGTTCTATCCACTAGTAATATCTACCATATAATCCATAGTACACATCTTTATTTGAATTTTCACCCTTCATTTAAGACAAACATCTTAATATTCCTATTTCGACTACTCATTTTATGAGCATATATTATCTTTTAATTTCCTCCCCCACCGCCCCCCCCGTTTTTTTTTGGGGGGTGAAAGAGCTATTTCTAACTTTGGATTCTCTACTATGTTCCTTTCCCATATCACCAACAACAAATGATAAAGGCTGAATATTGTTTCTATCACTAGGCCTGCCATTTAGGCTACAAATACTATAGCACCAAAAACTTTAACCCGAAATTAAAAACCACCATGATGTGTTCTACTTTGAGTGGTGAAGTCTCAGGTCTCTCTTCTCAAACTGCTTCCCTCTTTTTCACACACCATCCAAACCACGACACGTCAAAGTGGTTTTAAATTTCGGGTTAATGTGTCTGATGGTATAGAATTATTAATTTTAAATAGCATAAGAAACGGGCGTGTTTTAAACAATTAAACATACTACACATGAGGAACTGCATCACAAACATAGGCAAACTTTTATCATTTATATCAAGATACCAAGTAAAGAATAAACGTGTGTCCACGCAAAGCAAAGTGTTTCCCTAACTGAAATCATCCAGTCTATTTAATACATAAAACAAATCAAAACGGGGAGTTAAGAGATGAGGTAGGCAACCATGTAATGTGACTCAACAATTGGAGGCCACAACAATGAGAAGAAAGCAAATACTAAACCACCTGATGCTTCAGACATTGCCAGTATAGCCAGTTGAGACAGACACTGCAGCCTGCCTGCTGCTTTGTCAAGAATAAGGGGAAGGGAGAAAGGGGTGGAATACAGGTATGTCTGAGGGCTGTTTCTTTACACCTACTCTTGATCACAATATAGAGCAAGCCTTCTGTGCCTTGCTCTTCTTTTTCTTCTGCTTGGGTGGTTGGAGCACAACCCTTATGGCCGCATCAAAAACTCCCTTCACATTCTGTAATTACAAATCCATAAAGTGTTTCAATACAACATCCACTGACATAGTTCCATACAATAAGCATGAAATGATAAAAGATGACATATATACCTGCTGTGTTTTTGAACTGCATTCAATGTAAGCAGGCGCACCAATCAGCTTCCTCAGCTCCTCTCCCTAGAGGGAAAAAATGTATTGAAAAATGAACTATAAAAAGAACAATTCTTTGAGTGAATGAACTCAAATGACACAATTATTGAGCAATCTGTAAGACTGTGCAGCAGTTGTATTTACCTGAGCCGTCGTAATGGGCACAGCACCAGGATGGTCTATAAAGAACTGCTTATCGTCCCGAAGATCTGGCCCCATTGACATTTTAATATCATAAAACAATAAGGACACTCTCTTAATTAAGCAAATAATTGATTACATAAACCCGTTAAAACATTTAGCTAAAACAGGCTGCTGCCCGCTAATTATAGATTAATAATAACCAGCTTGGTCCTTCACTTTCTAAATTTTCAATGAGAATAAATGAAAGCACACAATTGAAGAAAACATGTCACTTACCAAACTAACTTCAATGACAAATATGGAAACATGAACACAAGAATGCAACTAAGCTTTTCATGCTATAATATTGACATTCCAGAGTCATGACTATAAAATACACTAAATTTTAATTAAAAAATGTATTCCACATGCTTGTGCCATAATAATCCTATGGGTTATTTAAACAGGAGCATAAGAGAGAGAACATTTTATGTAGGTTTGTTTAAGTTATGAAAATGATAAACTCAATATAATTAATATGGCAGAAATGCATTGTGCATACACTGGCATTGGTATATGCTCACTGGAACTCGAGGATTCATGATGTTAAAATGCAGGTTGCTACGAGTGGGAGAGAAATGTACAAGTCCAGCTCGGAACATTTACATAAATTCTAAAAACTCGAGAAAAAGAGATCTAGAAGTATAAGCAAACATGGCAAAAAACGAGTTATAGTTAGCAAAAGCTTCAGTAGGCAAGAAGGGGAAATTCAAAAGGCCAATGGGGCTGTGTATTAATGCCATCACTATATGCCCCTGAATGCAGAAAATTTATAGCATGTAAATTTTACATACGCAGGAAAAGATAATTGGCATAGATTTATTGCATGGAACTGCATACCCCTAGATATCAAGCATTACACAATTCATCACACCCCATACGCAGGAAAAGATAATTGGCATAGATTTATTGCATGGAACTGCATACCCCTTAGATATCAAGCATTACACAATTCATCACACCCCTGGTTGATCTGCAATCTGAGTCATGGGACCCCATTGCAGAGCATTTGCAATCAACGGAAGACTCAATCCCTTTAATTAGACCACACCCCTATTTAATACCAATTAAAAGGAAGCCTAATTATTTGGTAATTATTCAGCCATTAATAACATGCGAGATGTTTTGAGTAAGTACAAAACTTTATGGATTAAATATTAATGATGTATTGATGTGGCAGGATACGACGTGGATTGTGACATTTACAGAAAGTTGTCATTTTCAGAGGATATGTTGCCCTCTCTCTCTCTCTCTCTCCCCCTCTCTCTCTCCATGTCCCAAATAAAAGCAACATCATAACAAGTGTCCCGCTTTCATCATATCATGTAGGACCACATATATGTTTTTAAACATCAGCCCTGCATAACCGATAACAAAACTTCTAATAATGATGTGACTTGAGATGAGATAAATTATGAGTTAGATTCATCTTCCAAAAGCAATTGGATAAGAGCAACATTGAATATTTAGATTTATTATAGTTCATTATCTCATGACACACATATGTGAAATAACAAATTTTTTACACATTAAAAAAAAAAAAAATACGAAAAAAGATCCATGGTCGAACAATATATTATCTAGCAGCTTCATATGTGAAAAGGACAGCAGCTACCAAGAACAGCATGCTAGTATATTAACATGAGGAAGGAATCAAATGAATAAGAGGGAAACTAACCTAGCTTCGTTCCAACAAGAACTATTGGGACACCAGGTGCATAATGCTTCAACTCTGGAATCCACTAAATGAAGCCAAAACATATGTATCTTCTTGTCAGTACATTAAAAATAATGCACAATCTAAAAATGATATCTCTATGCTCAAAACGAAAGTGCCAGCATTACAAAGAAAACAATCAAATCCTTACCTTCTTGGACACATTTTCATAGCTGGCCTTACTAATGAGAGAGAATGCCAGGATAAAAACATCTGCCCCGCGATAGCTCAAAGGTCTCAATCTATTGTAATCCTCCTGACCTGTTCCATATGATATATGAATTAGACCCCATCAAAATATTCTGAGCAAGCATAAAACTAAAATAAGCAACTATCTGAAGTTACCGGCAGTATCCCACAACCCTAGGTTAACAGTGCTCCCATTGACGACCACATTTGCACTGAAATTGTCGAAAACAGTTGGTACATAATCCTGTTTCCCATTCCAATACAAAATGAAAATGATAAGAAATCCTCAATTTTGGATAATTCTCACAAAGTGTAACAAATATGGTATATATCACATAAAACAGCTGATGGGGTTCCCTAGATCAAACTTCAAATTTGAAAATAATAATAATATTATTAATGATGGAAAAAAATGACAATGGAAAATAGATGAAAATCAAATCTGCAACTAGTCCTTGAAGCTCTGTTTGATTATTGGAAATAACGATATAAAATAACATAAAATCCTTCAAATAGATATGAATGGATTCTCCTATCAAGCATTCTCTTTTCCATCCTCTCATTCTTTCCAATAATGAAACAAATGGTAAAGTAAAAACATTTGCAACCCACAACCCATAAAATACAACAATTTAATATCTCTAAACCTCAAAAACATTTTTTTTATTCATTTACATCGATAATGCAAATCAGAAAATAAGCATGCGTAAAGAAATGTTTGATTATTGGAAAAAAAAAATAAATAAATGAGAGAGAGAGAGAGAGAGAGAGAGGAAAATGCTTAAAGAAAATAGCCCATTTAAAAACGATTTCAACCATTTTCTTTTATTTTCTCCCCTGTTTTTTTTTTTCCTGTAACCAAACGGAGCATAAAAGGTACAAACTTTTCATCCACAACATCTGCCAAATCACAAACAACTCCAAAAACGAAGTCCTAATTACGTCAAAAACCAAAGAAAAACATGATTCGCAAACCCTAGAGATAACGAAACAATAACTGACCGTAGGGAAGGTGTTGCTGGTGTAAGAAATCAGCAAGCAAGTTTTACCAACAGCGCCATCACCAACAGTGACGCACTTTATGAACCTTGAGGCGCTCATTTCAGCTGACAAAGCCTCAGATCTTCACCAGAAGACCTGATCACACACACCCTCCCCCCAACTCTTCTTCTTCTCCTTCTTCGACAACTCCTTCAACTACACATCTGCCGAGTGAGAGAAAAACCAAAACAAAACTCGTTTCAGCGAAAACAAAACCCTAATTCGGATATGTAACAAGAGCCACAGACAGAAATAGAAGGCGAAGAACAAAATGTGAAAAATGAAACCAAAGAAACAAACCCCGACCTTAACCCTAGAGAAATTGAATTAGTATATGGTTTGAGATCGAGATCCAGAAAGAGAGAGAGATTACCTTGGAGCCGGGAAACAATGCCGTTGAAGCGTTCGTTGAGCGAACCACTCTTCGCCAACTATACCTTCTGTTTATGTCGTCTTATTATGCTCTTTTTTTTTCTTTTTTTCTTTTTTTATTTTTTGGGCAGCGCGTCTGTTCAGGTATATATGGCGTTTACACGCATGACGGGGCATGGATAACACGTTTTGCTACGAAACTTTGTACAGTAAGTCTCATACGTAGCGCCAACGTACTTCTGGTAATATTACTAATAATACATAAATGATTATTAGTAATATTTATTTATTAAATTTTATATTGGAATTATTTTGATTTTTTTGTTCATAATTATTTAATGCTCCCACCTTCGATTTGATTAATTTTTTTAACAATGCTATACATCGCTACAACGAATCACTATAAATATCGCTATAAGAAAAAAATGAACATAGTTTTGGAAAATCACTCATGAGTATTTTTGAAAATTCACAGTCTTTCTACCTTGTAGTGATATATTGTAGTGATGCATAGCATTTTTATTTTTTTATTTTTATCAAGAGTAAAATTATCATTCATTTTGTATTTGTTAAAGCTCATAAATATTTAATTCGAGACTGACTTCCTAAATTTAAAAACTTTACTTTATGACTTATAAGTTTCGCGACCACTTATTTATCCTATGAAAATTTCGAGTGATTAAAAATTCAAAAATCTTCTTAAATGGACCTATGAGATTGGCGTGCGTGTAGACTTCTTTCTTTCTATTTTACCTTTTTTGTTTATTAGGAGAGTAGAGACATTTTAGACAATTTGGCAAATATAAAAACTTGACCAATTGAAGATAAATCCAACTATTTTTTGTTTCACAACAATATGGTAAATCTATTTTTTTAAATAATTAAATAAATAATAGTTCAGTCTTATACTAAAAATAAGACATAAATATTTTTTTTTTTTTTTTTTTTTTTCAAACCAATAGTAACCTAGTTTATTTAAAAATCAGATAGCGAGAAGAAGTTCGACCTAACTTGATCCAATTTTTTGAATTCCCAAAGTTAATGATTACTTCTGGTTTTATTTTTAGTTTGTATACATCTCTCTGACTCTCTTTTCTTTTCTGTTTTTAAAAGATAATCTTCTTCCTTGCTTCATTTTCTGTTTTTTGAGGAGTAATTTTCTTCAGTTCTCTAATTAATGATATCTCACCACGATTAGAATGTGATGGAGCTTCTTTCCAATGCTTTGACATGAAATCTTACATTATTATTTGGTGGGACGGAATCAAGCATGAGTTTGGATTTGCTGTTGATCTAACACGTGATCATGAACACCTATTGATCACCGTTAAATGGCCGACACGTGTGCAAGAAAGGGGATTCAATGACTCGCATAAAAAAGGTCTATGAATGTGACAAGTGACCCTTTTCTTGCACCTGTGGTGGCCATCCAACGGTGATCAACAGGTGATCACCTGTCAGATCAACAACAAATCCAAATTCAGCAAGCATGTCACAAAACTCTCAAGGGAAACCTGGCATTTAAAGCCAATGGAATGAGATTTCACCACGATTAAAATACAACAAGGACACAGAAAAGGAGAAGGAAAAGAAAAGAAAAGATTTCCCAGAGATAAGTTTATTGATTAGGGTAATGCTTACAAATAGAATGGTTTCTAATGTTACAATTTGGTAGAGGCTTTAAACAAAAAGATTCAGAAACGACCAAGAAAATCCACCCAAAATACAAGCAATAAATACTGGTGTGACAATGAAATTGCGCAACATAAAGATCAAAGTCCTCAAGATTTGGATCAGGACTTGCAAAATGCGTGGAGAGTTTCGTCCAGAGCCTTTCTATCATAATCGCCTGTAAAAACACAATTGCCTAGAGGACCCTTCAAAAGGATGAGCCTTAGCAGCCCATCAGCCACCTTCTTATCAACCTGTCATCCCAAAAAGAATACAGAAATGTCAAAGATCAGAGGAAAACAATTCGAGCTTAGAAGCTTAATTTGGCATTTTAATCTCTCCTACCGCCATGATAGACTTGAACATCTCCACTGTAATTGTTTCAGGAGGAGCAATGGGTAGCTTAGCCCGTAGTAAGATATCCTTGACTCGTTTCACAATTGAATCGTCAATCCAACCAAGGCGGTACGACATGTCAACAGCCATCACCTGAACATCGTCACACAATTCCTTCAGCATACACATCACGGATTGAAAACACACTTTTTACCCTTTTTTAGAGAGAGAGAGAGAGAGAGAGAGAGGTGGCAATACCATGCCAATTGCAACAGCTTCTCCATGAAGCCAATGCCCATAGCCGGACGCAGTTTCTATTGCCTGAAAAAAAAAATGTCATAGGATGACAAAGGTTAAATTAAAGGGGTTTATCAGACAAGGATAATGCAGAACTGGACAGTAATTAAATGCCACTAAATGATATTATACTCGAAACAAAATTTGTATCTTAAGTGACTTTATGCGTGTATCAAACTTCACAGAAGTAAATTAAGATATTTCACTAGATGGCCATGGCATCTTAGCATTTGTACACAAAAGTGACCCACATGTCTCCACAGGAGCACAAACCTGGCAAGTCACCTGATTACTCAAAGTAAAACTATAGCACAAAGAATAGATAGTAATATTTACAAACTTCCCTCGCAAATCTCCACCAAAATCAACAACCAAATACCATAGGAAAACAGAAAACTTTGGCCGACCAAAGATAGTCTACGAAAATTGATAGTCACCATACAGAAAATAAACTCATCATCCTTAAGCAACTCAGTTACAGCAAGCTGATACAAAAACTGGAATTGAGTTCAACTTTACAAAAAATGAACATCCATACCATTTATATTCATCTGGATTTTCAATACACAAAGAAAGAAAGGAAACATGTCTGCACAAAAATAGAGGCCCTTATGAGCAGTGCAATTTGGTCATTCCAAATTAAAACCTGACAAACCCAACCTGATGCACCCTTGAATTGGTTATCAGGATAATGCTACGCACCCTTGATTTGGTCTAGGTTTCTTCTCAAACAGACCTACATAAACCAATTGCAACTGCAGCTCCTATCCTTCCCATCAATATCCATAAACTAGAAACCCAGAGCTACAAAACAAGCTTACCAATAGAAGATGAAAACAGTCTTTCAAACCCTCAGGGAAGGGCCTGGAGATAGATGATAGAAGAGGGAGAAGAAGGAAACAGTGCAAGATAAAGATCCATCCCCCCAACATACACACACAAACACAAAATAAAAATCAATTCTACAGAAAAGATCAACCTTGCTACATGAAAAACATATCTATGCTAAATTGACTTTTGCAAGGATTCAACCATTACTAAGTCTCGAGCTATGGAAAACTTCCCTCCAAACTTATAATTCTGGAATCATTTTGGTAGAAGTAATCATTTTACATTATTTTTGTACCCACTCCCCTAAATTCTGGTTCCATAACTCACACCCAGTAATACGTAAATTATAGAATTTCCTATAGACCATCAACTCTATAAAACATAATTGCAATATGCCCACACATGAGACACAAAGCATAATATCAGCAAGCAGGTTTTGCAGGAAAAAGGAATATAATCAATTGCACAAACCCAAAACTCACATGGCCAAATGTATGACCCAAGTTCAATGTTGCCCTCAGTCCACTTTCCTTCTCGTCTAAGGATACAACCTCAGCTTTGTTCTCACATGACCGCTTGATAGCATAAGCCAGTGCACTAGGATCCCTGCAAAGGACCAACCCATTATATGCCTCTAGAAAGAATACCCATTAAGTTCTTTTATGAACTTTTAGATTTTCCATTGATAAATGCAGGATGCAGGGAAAAGCCTGTGCAACTATGATAGTAACAGACAATCAGTTATTATCACATCCCTTTTTCCCTAAAGAATGATGAGAGTACAAGGAAGATGCAAATATTCTTGTACCTTGCCATTAATGCTTCCATATTCTTCTCTTGCCATTCAAAAAATTCAGCATCCCTAATAAGCCCATACTTAATAACCTCAGCAAAGCCTGATGCTAGCTCCTTCTCTGGCAATGTGTTCAATGTGTCCGTGTCTATAAGTACACACTGAGGTTGGTAGAAAGCGCCAATTAAGTTTTTCCCAAGAGTGTGGTTTATGCCAGTTTTGCCTCCAACAGAAGAATCCACCTACAAAGAATAAAATGAACGATTAATAAGAAAAATAAGGCATTTGTGGCGTAAAAGAGAAATGTATAGTTTAAGGGAAAGAATATAAAGCGAGTTGTGAGTTGTGACAGACTTGTGCCATAACAGTTGTAGGGATCTGAATGAAATTAACACCACGAAGGAAAGCAGCAGCAGCAAATCCACACATGTCACCAATCACACCGCCACCAAGGGCAACAAATGTACAACGCCGATCCAACCGTGATTCAATTGCTTTGTCGAAAACTTTCATGAGGACATCCTATCAACAGATGCTTACAGTTACTTTCATTGCAGCTGCCATTATAGCTTCTTTTAAAAAAATAAATAAATGTTAAGTTGAACCCTTAAGATACCTACCATGTTCTTGTACTGCTCACCATCTGGTAAAATCACACTCTCAACTGAAACGTTGGGGTTCCCTTTAGTTAAAGCATCGACAACTTTATCCAAGTACAGTGGTGCAATAGTGTTGTTAGTTACCACAAGTACTCTCTTGCCATGAACATGCCTACCAATAACAATCAGTTCATATGAACCAAGAAACCAATGAGAACATATGCAAGTAGCTTGAAATGAAAAGATACAAGTTCATCCATACAATGAAGCAGTTCAATTTCCTATACTGCTCAGTTTGGCCGCCTAGAAAATTGAAGAAAATCAAAGAAAATTGCTTTGAGTTATTACAATTCTTCTTCAGTTCAAAAAAAAAAAAAAAAAAAAAAAAAATTAGAAAACAGAGGATTACTGAACTTAAACGAACTGACAAATTGCATATAAAACACCTCCAGAATAACTAATAAATAGCCTCTAGATTTAAGATATATATTTTTGTATGTACACACACACAGAGGGATCAAATACCTTTGGAGAAGATCGTGTTGCTCGAGAATTCCAGATCCAATATAAATCGGATAGCTCCGGTTCCCCAAATCGACCTCAACAATCGTAGGAACCCCAGACGCTGCTTTACTCGGCGACTGATCCATTACCTGAGTCGAACTCGCACACACCCTCGACCTCACTCGACCCACATTCAATACAGAAGACCCAGTCCGATTCAACTCAATAGAACTCGGTGAAACGAAGGAGGAAGATCGAAGAGAGATTGAATTGGGGTTCTGGAACCGGAGAAAGATATCACGGGAGTTGGGTATAGGGAGAGAAGAGGTCGGAGAGGGTTTGGAGGAGAGAGAAAGAGAAGCCATGGGATTGGGATTTGGTTAGGTGGAGAGGGAAAGGGTATGTATGAGAGAGGTTTTGGGCATGTGTCTGAGTATGGGTTGCCGGGTTGGTGTGGAGATGTAACATTGTGGTGGCTGTTGCCTGTTTTGAAGAAGATGAAGATGAAGATGAATTGATGTGGGGTAGGTGAGGAGGGATTGGTGAAGGCTGACAATCCAAAACGGACCAGTTGGTCCGGTAAAAGGCTCTGGTGGGCCGTGGGAGGAAAATCGGGTAACCCAGGTAGCAAGAAATTATTCAGTGTGTGTCGGTTTTATATAATTTTATCCATACATAATATCTATCACATGATAGTGATATTTATCTAAAAGATTCTATATATCCGTTATATTGAACAATTTTTCATTAGTGAAGATATAAAAGAAGAAAGATTAGGATTAGATTAAGTGGTCATTTGGCGTAGCTTTTGAGAAGGTTCAAATGGACTTTCTAGTCTTAAAAGTTATCTTAGGTGGTGAATTCTCCAAAATGAACTTTTATAAAAAAACAGTTATTTGATAGTGTATTTGAAAGAGAGTCATGATCTGGATCCTTTACTTAGACTTGAATATATTTGGGTGATATGTTATAATCTGAATGTTCTACTTTTCACTTGGGTGATGTGCAGATGATCCAGATTACGACACATTACTCAAGTACAAAGCAAACTCAAAGAAAGGATCTTCTCTCTCTCTTTGGAAGAAGTTAATAAAGTTTAAAGAAAATGGTTCTCATATCTTATTATATATAGAGCAGTTGTGCTGATGTGGCGGCCTAGAATTACTTCCCTCCCTCATACTCTTCTCTCCTTGATTCACTCCATTCATTCATTTCTATTGGTTCAAACACACCCATTATCTTTAATTCCCACCAGATGCACAACAATTTATGCAACCCTTCACATTCCAAGTATACACTCTCCCAAAAAAAATTATAGATAGACAGGTTAACAAGTCTATTTATTATTTATTACAATATTAATGCCACAGAGGTGGAGAAGCTTCGATCAATAGTGTGTGTTTAGTTTAGCTTTGTGTTTGTCAGTATTTTTTAGCATGCTTAATTGGTCCCCCACCCAAACAGATAAACATGAAAATAAAGTTAATTTGAGCGGTCTTAAGACCTCGGGGTATGTATTGTTGCATTAGGGCCTGTTTGCCGATGCTGTAATTTTGTTCAGTTTGGTTATGAACCAATTAATGTGCCCAGTTTTTGTTCAAACAATTATCTTTGAACTGCTTTTATGTTATACTTGATTTGTCTAACTCTCACTCTTGCTTAGGGCTTAAAGGTGTTGCACTTCCTTTGACTGTAAGTAATTTTTATTTTATTTTATTTTTATTACTGGGGTTTGATTTGAAGATAGATTGAAGCATGGGGTTAGCGTCCGTGACTTAGTGTTTTATTTTAAGAGAAAAGTTTATAGAGGTTGAATTTTTATTTATTTATATTCTATATATGTGGTGATAGATTAGTGATGTATAGATGCAGTATCTATATTGTTTTGGTTTCTATAAAAATTGAATCCTAACCTGAACTATGACAAATAGCTGTGCTGGGCTCAGTTTAGCAGAGGGTTTTGTTTTCTTGGGTCTCAAACAATGAAAATTTTAACTTTTATAAATTTATATGCCGTTTTATTTTCCTATTTTTACTACCAAACGGAGGTTTTTATATTATCATGTTCAGTGAATAGAGTTGATTTTTTGTATTGGTTGTGTTATCGCGCAGGCCGCGCATCGCGCGGGTCAACACTAGTATATATATATTAAAGAAAAAAACAATAATACAAACCCACCCTAAATGAAATAACAAATGACGTTATTGACCTCATCGGTTTGAATGTCTGATGATAACTAAATATCAGTGGACCACATTCTGAAGGTATGCAGAGAAGCTTACCAAAAGGTCAGCGTATAAAGAAGTTTTGGTTGATCATTGAAGCTGTAAAGCCTTCCCAGCACCTCGTCTTTATGTGTGTCTTTGCCTTTTATTTTCTTGCTATCCAAACAGGCATTAAAGTTTTCATTCTTGGAACACTGCGCGGCTCCCCAAATTATTTCAAAGCCATCCATGAGAGAATGTGAAAAATGAGAGATTGGAATTAAATAGAGTGTTGCCAAAGCTTTAAGGCACTAAAACATAAGATTGAATTCAATAAAATTGCAAGAGAATTTGAAGCTTTCCATTCAAAACAGAAGGCAAGAGTGTCTTAAGAGATTACATGAAATGGTGGAAGCAATATCAAGAAGAAGAGTTTCTGGTCATAGAAACAATAACACAAATATACTCCATTTTTTTGGCATTCACAATCATAATTTCGGTGAACCTTTGAAATAGTGGCTCCACAATTTTTGCACCAAAATGACTTTGAATCATCGACTCATTAACTGCTCTCATAGTCTTTACCGTCTGTCGAGCTGTCATTTCCCGATCGTAGCCCTTTCCACCACCATTAACAATGTCCCATGGCACCAGGATGGTTTCAAGACGATCAAGGGTGAATGATCCTTCTTTTGTTATCTCGGATTTGATTTCTTCTGTATAAGGTTCATAGTATGGTGTATTGTAGGAATCTAACTTCTCTTCCTCAATTAGACCCTGCAGTGAAAAATCCCACTTAATTATTATATCCATTAAAAATCAAGGGCCTGTTTGCATTTTGCAATGAATTCACTTGGATACTCAAACATGCCCTAACTAAATTTTCCTACTCATGATCTAGGGGATGTTTGCATTTTGCACTCTCATTATTTCACTTGGTGGATTGGGAATTAATTATAGTCCAATTCTCACTAAATTAGAACTGCCCAGTATGAACTCAAGGGCCTGTTTGGGAATTTTGAAAATTGGGTCTGGCCATTTATGATATCTTTCTTTTATATGGTTTTTATGTAAACCAACTTATTGTTTGTTTGAAAAAAACTCTGTTTATGCCTTATTTTCTGGACATGATTGAACTGATTTACATAAAGAACACACTTACTAAACATTACTAAATAAAAATCGGACAGGCTTATTCTCGGCTGGCGAGGTTCTTAAGTTTGCCTCACACCCCCTAAGGCTCTTCAAATAGGCCAAGAGGAAGCCTAAACGAGCCATTGGACTACATAACAGGTAAGCTTTGTTTTTTTGTTTTTTGTTTTTTGTCTTTTGTTTTTGTTTTTGTTTTTGTTTTTTTGTTTTGTTTTTTTTTGTTTTGTTTTTTTTTTTGTTTTGTTTTTTTTTTGTTTTAAAATCCAATCTTTGAAGTTTAGAGCTCAAATCCAAGATCTCCACCTCCTAAGATAGAAAAAAATACTGATTTTCCACAAGAGATATGTAAAGTTTTGTGTGTGATTTGGGGTTCTAAAGCATTGCTCACATGCAGTAACCATAGAAATGTGTTGTTTTGTGTGTGATTTGGGGTTCTAAAGCATTGCTCAGATGCAGAAACCATAGAAATTTGTCTCAAAGGAGAAATATGCAACAAAATAAATAGAGAACATGCCTCAAGAACCAAATCCTGGAAAGCCTGTGCTAAGAGATCCCATAATAAACAACTTTCATCCAGTGATGCATCTGCTACTCTCCGGCCAGTGAATGTCAAAACCATCCGTCCGCCGGGAATTATTTCTTCGGCGCGAGACTTGAGAAACAGGGAAAAGTCTCTCTGAAATTGACTTAAATAAGCATTTACTACAGTGGGAGAGCTTGTTTTTGAAATATAAATCTTCCCCTTGTTTATAATTTCCCTGCTTGCTCTATCATTTAGCTCCTGTGGAACCTACCAAAAATTTCAAAGTAACTATTGTAATTAGCATGGTATGTGCATCGTAAGGTGTGAATAAGTAGCGGAAACAAGAGTAAAGTCTGGAGGCTAAGCCCCTAACCAACATTTCTTCAACCTGCACACACACACATATATATATATAAGGAAAGTAAAAAATGGGGGGCCATGGTTGGACTTTTTTTAATCATTCAGGTCTTTTTTTTTTCTTCCCCATTTTAAGCCAGTTAATTTGTTGCGAGCGCTTTTAAAAACAAAATAAAAATAATGCTGTTTTAGTATCATTTTGTAGTCCACTCTACATGTGTGGTGAATGCGTAGAGCGGGCTACAAAATGAACCCCATAATGTAAATTAGAGAGATATGTCAAAATCTTGTAATTTGGAAGTATTTTTCTTAAATTTTTAAGTAAAATTTGCTTCCAGAAGCAGTAAAAGTACTTTAGAAATGCTAATGGAGCCTAGATGCAATTTGGGATTTGCATCATAACTCAAAAGAGTTTACCTGGGAAAGCCAGTGGAGACTAGAAGAAGAATGCACAAAATTTAGGCTCCTGGCCGGAAAAAGCCTCCCATAGAAAGAACCCGGAACTCCGGCAACATAAAAAGGCCCAAACTTCCCTCCATTCTCTATCTTCATTTTTTCATGAAACGCTGGCAGAGACTTAAAAACAGTATTGAAATCATTCCCCGGGAGGTCATTCAATAACACTTGAAATTCCGGCGATGATCGACCCAATTGACAACACCTCCTGTGGATGATGCCCATTATCTCAGAGACAGCAAACAGAGCGTTTGGTCCAGAAGAACAGCCTAAATCTGCTATGGTGATACTCTCAGCTGCAGGTAAAGTGGTGCAGCATAATTCTAGCACTGCTTCTTCTAGTAAAGGCATTGATCTGGATTGATATCCTCTCTGCAATACAAGTAAAAGAATTTAATACATACCTTCATATATATATATATGGGTGTATAAGAAGGATGAAGAGGATTGACCTGCATTTTTGAGTTATTGGCATAGCTCTCATCTCCAATCCCTCCTTTCATGTGGAGTACTTGTGGCATTTCCTTCTCCTCCATTTTTCTCTAGATGTGAGACTTGTGTCCTGAGAATTAAATCTCTGTTATTAGACTTTCACATCATTGACTATAGATATATAGTTTATAGTGTGTGTTGTGTGTGTGTGTATATATATATATATAGAATGGCGATCAGTTGCAGTCCGAACTACAAAGTGGACTGCACGGCCATTTGGCCATATTCCGGTGGTCGGTTCCAAATTCCGACCGTTGGATATAATGCTCACCCCCTGCATGCCATGCTTGCAAAAAATCATGCCGATCCGACGGTCAGAATTTTGTAGAACCAGCCTTAAGCAGACTAAAATTACCAAAGACTATATATAAATTTCATTTGTGTTTAAGGCTGGTTTTGCTGAATTCCAACAGTCGGATTGGCATGATTTTTTGCAGACGTAGCATGCAAGAAGTGAGCATCATATCTAATGATCTGCATTTGGAACCAACCACTGGAACACGGCCAAATGGCCGTACAATCCAGTTGCAGTTCGGACTGCAACCGACCGCCATTCTATAATAATAATAATAATAATAATAATAATAATAATAACAACAACAAGTTGATAATGCAAATTTATTTGGATGTGATTATTGACATAAGAATAAAAAATTATTGTTCTTTCGGCCTATGGCATAGCTGTCTTAATAGTTTAATTTATCGATGATGACAATTATTTTATTGTTAATTTTTTCATGCTGACATGATTTAAAAAGGGTAAAGTTTTACCTAGCTAGATTCCTTGGCATCAATTTGGTTTACTTGGTTTGAATTAAAAATAATTATTAAGTTAGTAAAAATAATTTCATTTTAGTAAACATAATTTTTAAAGAAAACAATGAGAACATGTGAAAAACTTTCGCTTACAAAGAAAAGAAACAAGTTCATCGAAGTTCGATCAATTTCATATATTACCCATTAAATGTAAATAGGGTTTATCTTTCTTTCTTTTGATTACTTGATGTGTTAGTTAATATAACTATGTCATATTAATCCCGAGGGGTAGCTCAGTTAGCAAGGGACCACGCCTCAAGAAGCGAAGGTCCTGAGTTCGACTCGTGCTAAACTCTTGGGGCCACTGGAGGCTTATCCAGTCATTAATTTCAGGCCCAGAATTAGTCGAGGTGTGCGTGAGCTGGCTCGGACACTCGGTTATCAAAAAAAAAAAAAAAAAAAAACTATGTCATCTCAGCATCCATATAACTATATTAGTATAACACTGTAATGTCAGGAATCAAAAGTAATCATGCTAACATGACATTGTCACATTAATTATACATTTCAACCAGTAAAATGCTATGAAAAAAAATATCACAATGAATGTTGCCTCCACCAACTATAACACACCAAATTTATAGAATTTCAATCAAGAGCAATTGACATTTAACAGCTCTATCATGATAAATTTTCTGACTAAGTACAGAGAGTTACTGTCATTAGACTTAATGACACTTGACATACAAGACATACAAGAATAAGAGAATCTTTCTCCCCAACTCAAATGGAATAATAGTTGGTGAACCAATTAGAAATTAATTATTTTAAATTTCAACCAATTAAGAGAGAATCTTTCCCTACAACTCCAATGGAATATTAGTTGGTGAAGCAAGAGATTATTTATTTTTAATTTCGACAATGAAAAAAAAAAAAAACTATTTTTACTACTTAAATGATATTTGTTTTATTAAATCATTGTTTTAATCTGAATCTGAACCAAGAAAACCAAATATGCCACCCAATCGGGGTAAAATTTTAACATTTTTAAATACAAAAATGCTATACAACCAAAAATTTTAATCCGAAATTAAAAACCA
The DNA here is from genome assembly GCA_017140935.1 of Hamamelis virginiana. Lineage (NCBI taxonomy): Eukaryota > Viridiplantae > Streptophyta > Magnoliopsida > Saxifragales > Hamamelidaceae > Hamamelis > Hamamelis virginiana. The sequence continues at coordinate 1,249,487 of JAESVK010000969.1, forward strand.
CCATGATGTGTCATGCTTTAAGTGATTTAGTCATTCTCTCAAATAGATTCTATTTTTTTCACACACCACTCAAAGCATGACACATCATGGCGGTTTTTAATTCCGGGTTAAAGTTTCTGATTGTATATCATTTTTGTTTTAAATAATGTCAGTATGAAAAAATTAGCAATAAATATAAACATTGTCCATTATTAATGATGAATTAAACTACTAAAACAGCATAGGACATGCAACGATAAGAGACATTCTTTCCCAACAACTCAAATGGAATATGCCAATCATAAATTGGTCTAGTGGTATAGAACCGCACATTAATTCTTTAGAGAAATTTCGAATGAGAGCATATAGAAGTACATCGATGCTTATTTATTAATTTTAAAGGATCTTAGAATTGGAATAGGTTTTTATACTTCGGCCAAAAAAAAAAAAAAAAGAATTTCAAAACATTACTCTTATCAAATTTTTATACAATATATCAACTATATATATAGTAACTAGTTGGTGTATAGCATTACTCTTATCAAATTTTTATATAATGTATCTAACTATATATATAGTAACTAATATGAAGGAGAAGGAAATGCCACAAGCACTCAGCATGAAAGGAGAGATTAGAGATGAAAGCTATGCCAATAACTCAAAAACAGAGGTTAATTCATCCTGCTGCCTTATAGAAAATTGAATGTATATATTAACTTGTTTTTTCTCGGTATTGCTGCAGATTAATGAAATTCAAGCAAGGTCGATGCCTTTACTAGAACAAGAAGTGCTAGAATTATGGTGCACCAACTTACCTGCAGAGAGAATCAGCGTAGCAGACTTTGGCTATTCTTCAGGACCACACTCTTTGTTTGTTGTCTCTGAGATCATGACCATCATCCACAAGAGGTGTTGTCAATTGGGTCGATCGTCGCCGGAGTTTCAAGTGTTCTTGAATGACCTTCCAGAGAATGATTTCCTGTTTTCAAGTCTCTGCTTGCGTTTCATGAAAAAATGAAGAGAGAGAATGGAGAAGAGTTTGGGCCTTTTTATGTTGCCGGAGTTTCGGGTTCTTTCTATGGGAGGCTTTTTCCGGCCAGAAGCCTAAATTTTGTGCACTCTTCTGCTAGTGTTCACTGGCTTTCCCAGGTTAAGCTCTTGAGTCATGGACCAAATCCCAAATTGCTTTTAGTCTCTTTTAGCATTTCAAAAGTACTTTAATATGCTTCTGAAAGCAAAATTTGTACGATTTCTGCCCAATAAAAAAAATGTACGAAAAGTACTTCCACATTGGCCCATTTTTTTGTTACACTACAAAATTAGATCGACAATGTTCCCATCATCTACATACCATGTGTTGATCCATTAATGTTGAAATTTCAAAATTAATCCAGGAGGGTAGGAGGGTAGTTCAGATGATTGGGCTTCGGCATACCAAATCTGAGGTCTCTGTTTCAAGTCTCTTGAGCCACATATCCAGAGTATTTGTCCTGCGTTTTATCCGGTGTCTGTAATTAGTAGGGTATTGCAGTCACCTGAGGGATTAGTCGAGATGCACATTAATTGGTCCGAACACCCTCGTCATCAAAAATGGAAAAAAGAAAAAGAAACGGTGGTCCCATTCCCCAAACAAGCCAATAAATTAAGAGGGTTATGTTATGAAATTATACAACTTCGTTTCTGTTTTGCTTTTGAAATCACTCACAACAAACTGACTTTAAAAAAAAAAAAAAAAAGGAAAAAAAAAGAGTTCATCCAAAAATCACACCTTATGTTCCAAGCTTTTGGTAGGTTCCACCGGAGCTAAATGATCGAGCAAACAAGGAAAATATAAACAAGGGGAAGATTTATATTTCAAGAACAAGCTCACCCGCTGTGGTAAAGGCTTATTTGAATCAATTTCAAGAGGACTTTTCCTTGTTTCTCATGTCTCGTGCCAAATAAATAATTCCCTGTGGACGCATGGTTTTGACATATCGTTGCCGGAGATCAGCCGATCCTTCATCGGATGAGAGTTGTTTATTATAGGATCTCTTAGCACAAGCATTCCAGGATTTGGTTATTGAGGTATGTTTTATGTTCTTTTTATTTTTTATTTTTTATTTTTCCAACCATGTGTGTGGATTTTAACTTGACTAATTCTCAAATACCGATAAGACGAATGTCAACTTCTTTGAGTAAATAGATAAATGTATATATATAATAAGTTGGTTTTCATTGAAGGGTCTAATTGAAGAGGATAAGTTAGATTCCTACAATACACCATACTAAGAGCCTTATACAGAAGAAATCAATTCCGAGATCATGAAAGAAGGATCCTTCACCTTCAATCTCTTTGACACAATGGTTATGCCATGGGCCGGCATAAATGGTGGAAAGAGATGCAGTAGAGAAGGGATGGCCTAACAAATGGCAAAGGCCATTAGAGCAGCTCAAGAGTTGATGATTCGAAGTTATTTTGGACCTGAAATTATAGATTCATTATTTCAAAGGTTTACTGAGATCATGATTGCGAATACCAAAAAAGTAGAGCATGTTTTTGTTGTTGTTTCCATGATCAGAAACTCTTGATTTATAAGAAGCAGCTTCTTTAGCTTGCTCCCTCTTCTTTTTATCGCTCACACTATTTGATGTAATCTCTTAAGACATGTTTGCCTCTTGCTATGTAAAACTCAATTTTTCTTATCCAGTTTTGGGTGGAAATTAAACTTCATTACCATGTGATTACGAATTATTTGCTTTTGTTTTGTGGTTAAAGTTTTTTCTACGGACTCGCATCTCCATTATGAGTATGGGTTTTTTCTATAGTAATGCAATTTTCTTTTCAATTTTATTTGATGTCTCTGAATTTTTATTACAACCTTAAACTAGAAAGGACCCACTATGTGCCCCCAATGCAAAACGAGCTTTAATAGTTGTTTGGATGGCAAGAAAATAGAGGCAAAGAAAGAAAATTAAGTGTGAAATCTTAATTAAACAGCAAACAATAAAGCCAAAAAATCACACAAAAACAGTGCTAGTAAGGCTTAAATTACATCATCAACCCCATTTTCTGTAGAGGTATTTGATGTATCTGTGTTTATACAGTATACATACATACACAAATAATACATATCTTAAATTTCGAGACTTCGATCTGGTTTGTTATTGTGGAAGTATTTGATATACAATTTGTCAGTATTTCGATTAAGTTCAATTATCCATTTCTTTTTTTGTGAAATACCAAAAATAAATGTAAGAACTCAAAAAGCAAATTTTCTTTCATTTTCCTCAATTTTCTAGGCAGCCATGTTTTTTGTTAGGGACTAATGAGTATATATAACCATACAAATTATACATTTCCCAAGCCATTGTGGCTGTGTGGTTTGTTGTCCTGACTTCGCGCTTAACTATCGGCATTTCAAACTTGACTCGATAAATTAATGAGTTCAAAAATAAAATTTAAATTTAATTCATTCTTATGAATGAGCTCAAACGAGTAATTGATTAAGCAGATCTCGAGCCAAACTCAAACTATTGAGCTATTTAAAGTATTAATGATTTTATCAAACCGAGCAGTATTTTGAATTAATGAGATCAAAAATAATGTTCAAATATTATTTTTGAAGTCGTTAATTTTTTTGAGCTTGATTTATTTATTTATCTTATAAGGGAATTCCAACCCATTTTTGTACATATACCCGAGTAATTTGAATTGTCGTAAGCACTATCCTAATAGCTAAATGAGTCGGATACTTGAATCTTCTGTGATCAAGTTTGTGATTGCTCCACAATATGTTGTGGACCCGAGATTTATCTAACAGGCCGGGTCTCTAATTGAGTCTAACAAGATATAATCTTTCTCGGCCCTGTCAATCTCAACCATGCATATAATCAACGGTCAGGACTGTTGTTCCGTGGCTTGACTTCACTAATTTAAATGTTCCTGCAGCCCACCGTAACATTATTCTCTTTACCAGCTTCTCAGCTACGCCATCCTCTAAAAATCTCTCTACAAAAAACCCGCGTTTTTTCGAACCCGCCAGTTCTCTCCGTCCCTCTCTCTCTCTCTCTCTCTCCCTCTCCACACAAACATTCTCTCTCTCTGCAACTCCCAAATCTTCAACTTCAGTTTCTGTCTTTTCGTTAACACAATCTCTGCAAGAAGTTCGACATCTTGTTGTCTAGCTCCAATGGAAGTTCTGTTCTATTAGGGTTTTGTTAAATCTTGGATTTTCAGATTATGGAGGGGTTACCAGCTATGCTCCTTCGTACCAAGCCCTAATAATTAGGGTTTTTAACTGATAGTGATGGGGAAGAGAAACACCGTTATTATTTCGTCATCGGATGACGAAAAAAAAGATCCTCTGTGGAACTCGATCTGTAGCTATTCGAAGTCGAAATCGAGATCATCGGTTCGTCGTACAAAACCTAGCGGAGCGAAGAAGGCTCGACTTTCGGATTCGAGCTCTCGTTTGTGTAGAGATTCTAGTAATGTAAATGGGGTATATCCTAATTTTATGTTTTATACTCCTTATATAATTTTAACTTCTTAGTTGATTTACGTTTAGTGTGAGGTGTTGTGCACGATGTTAGAATGAATCCACAAATGACGATCGATTATGGAGTCAGTACCTGTGGTTAGTATGACACAACGGGCCTCTGTTTGGTTGCTGGGAAAACTCACGGGACTTGAAGAAAACATAAAATTGTATTCCGTGTCGCTTGCTGCTTTGGTTTCCGCCTTTCTGGAAAATGAATACCTCGCCTCAATTAAGCGAAATAATTGTATTGGGTTGCGTAGTGGAGGTTTTTAATTTCTCTCGTCCCAGAAATTGGAAATTCTAAGATATGGAATTTTAATTTCTTTTAATTTTTTCTATATTTTCTCAGCGACCAAATGAAAGACTGGTGATTTTCTTGTTCAGTGCCTTAGGTTTTTTCTCATGAGTAGATTGTATTTGAGGTCAGGTTTATGAGTGATTTGGAATTTTCTCTGTGACTATTACACGTGTATCCTGAGATTTAATTTTATTTAATGCAGATAAGCTTGTTTTGTGAAGACTTTGATGATTGGTCTTCTGGGTTTAAGGTATCTGCTGGTATGCTATTTTTATATTTTCTGCTTTCTAAATAGAATGCAATTTTTTTGCTGCTGTAGTTTCATTTTCTTCGAATGTTGGACATTGTTTTGTTTGCTGTTGTACATGCTGGGAGGATACTTTCTATAACTTTAATCCTTTATTGCTGCTATTAATATGTGCATCTAATGTTGCCCCGTATTATATTTCATTTTTTGCTAAATTTCTAAATTTCATCTTTTGTGCCCTAGACATTGGTTTATATTTTTAAATTCTATAATCATTTGAATGTTTTGATCAAGTTTGACAATAAAATTTTAAAATACATGATTGGGCTTTACATGCAAACACCCATACACATCAGCCTTGATCTCAAAAATTTTAAGGTCATAATGACAGGGCTGTGTTGACTTTTTTTCATTAAATGGAAACACTATTTAGAATAGCTTGTGTTTTGAGTGGTCATCATACTTTATTTCTGGGGTTACAGGTGGGCAGGACATGAGGTTGACATGTATAATTTTTCACTAGCTTGTCCAGGAGTCCAATTGGGTGCAACCTCAAATCATGCTTGTGAACTGTTCATTTGTTCCCAAGTTGATTTCTGAAGCTTTTGGAAATTAGAACAGTCACATTGAGTTTTCTGTAATTCATACTATTATATAAGAATCTGGATTGCATTGTTCATCTGTATCTGAAGTTTAGTTATGCTTTTCCTTCTCAGCATGCTTGATATGGGAGGTTTAAAGTATCTTTTGCTGAGTTATTCAGTATCATTATATTAAGCTTGCCATCAATTATTATGAGTGTCTGTTTCTCAAAGCAGGGTGGTTGGTCAGATTGTCTACTACACTGTTCCTTAACTTGTAGTCTTGTACAGCTTGAAACAGTCACTCTTTTTTAACTTTGTTTTCTCTTGCACTTATCCTTGTTTTGGTTTCTTGTTTATCTTTGGCCCCTTAACGCTGAAAGGAAGTGGAAATGTGAATCAGGTTCTGGAAAGAGCAGCAGAAAGGAGTTGTGGGTTGATAAATATAAACCTCATTCCTTGGAAGAGCTTGCTGTTCACAAAAAGAAGGTCAAGTTAGTTTGCTTAAACTTCCACATATGAATATTTTACTGATTTTTCTTGTTCTTGTATTTGCAGGTTGAAGAAGTTAAGGTGTGGTTTGAAGAAAGATTGAGAATTTCAAGGGTAATTCTATATTTATGAAAGCTATTATGAAAATATTCAAGTTTCTTAGAAATGCTATATCCTTCTATCAGCCACATCAAATTAAGATATGAGATTTTAGATTTTCTATGAGTTCAACCAACACGAGGAGTACCGTGAAGGAGATAGTGCATTTTGATAGAGAATATAGGATAGATTAAGTCACGTGTGTTGGATTATCAATGTTCAGTTTTTACGGCTTTCTTTTGACTTACTTGATCATCGCAAAATATCTGTAAAATTCTGCCAATGTTGAGGTTTTGCTTTAGCCTTTGGGTTTTTAGTTCAAATTCAGGTTGGCATTTTGCGAAAAATTTTGGCTAAATTTTCTTGATACTTCTGGTGTTATTTTAAGATGGCTTTAAATGGTATGGAGTTTGGGTGTCCAAGATGTGTTTGATATGCATGTGTTTTGTCATTTGTGGGTTTGCTGCTTTGATAAAATAATAAATTAGGGTTTTCTTTGTTACATAGGTGCTAATGAGTTGGTAAATGAGACAATAACCGTCACAAGATAAACTGAATATTGAACATCTGTTCTCAAAATCTCAGGGATCAAACCCAATGTTATGCATAAGGCTAAGGGCCTTGACAGCAGGCCAGTATTTTGAATTAACGAATACATTCAGATAGAAGAAACTAAAACCATGAATCTAATTTTTATTTTTATTCAAAAGTACAGTTGTATGTAGAAGACTCTGAATTTTCATTGTGATGCTTCAGCCTTTTTTTCTTTCTCCCCTCCCCTCCTTTTTTAAGTGTTCAATATTGAATCAAGTGTGCATTAAGTTCTTTATTTCATTTTCTTTTGGAATTTTCTGTGCTATATTCACATTGTGGAACCTCAAGATCCTTCTTCACTATTTACAGGAAGAATTTCGTAACCATGTTCTCATCGTCACTGGTCAAGCTGGAGTTGGAAAATCTGTATGTTGTCATTCTTTGCTTTCTTGTGTTAATGCTTTAGCCTGTTTATAATATTGGCGGAGGATAGTTCTCCATTGTATTTTCAAGTCAAAAATTGCCTTGCTCAAAATGGTATTTGGGTGCATCACGTAAGTCTTATAAAATTTCTGTTGATGAAGTTTATCTGATTTGATTTTGTTTGACATGAAATAAATGTAACAAGAGGTGGCTTAAATATAAATTTTGTTTGATATCTTGAAGATGGGTATTTGTCCTTAAGTTCCTGATAATTTTCATTACTGGTGTTTCTTTGGTTGCTTCATGAGTGTCATAATTTTATTTTATTTTTTAAGAAAAGGATGCACCTTAAGAATTTGTTTTCTTTTCTTTCCGGTTTATTCTTTCTAAGAACCAAATGGAGTGCAATAAAAGATTTTGAAATAGATTGATCACAGGGCTTATGCTCAGTTTGATTGAGCCATTTCTTTCATTTTTGATTCATGATTTGAGTACATGTTTTTTGGCACAATTTTGTTCATAAATACACAACATTTATTTGAAGGGATTTAATTTTATTATTGTTGTGAGCTCATAAATTTAAGGATACCCCATTGACATTCTAGAAATTATGTGTCTCATCTTGCAGGCAACTGTCCAAGTGATAGCATCTCACCTTGAAGCGAGACTGTGTGAATGGAACACGCCTACACCCACTATTTGGCAAGAACATATGCATAACTCCAATGCTGGTAATTTAAGTAAATCATATTCATCTACATGTAACTAGAAGGGAATGATTGGGTTGGATAAAAGACATGGTGGAAGTTGGTGACTAACTTGTAGTATGCCTTAAACAAACACTAGTCTATGTGATGGTTCCTCTGGGAAGTTGGTTTATAATTCTTATTTATTTCATGATTGGGTGGAAGTGGCAGTTTGTCTTTCCTTCTGTGTGCATGAGAGAGAGTGTGGGGAGGGAGTTTAATGGGACAATTTTGATATGTTTACTTGGCTGGGTAATCCGCTCTGGGTCTCAGACCCTTACTTCACTGCTATTAGGTGATAAGTTGGTTCTAAATATTTTCAACTGTGGATCCCATCATGCAGCATTTAGTTGGCTTGTTGCTATACATTGCACATGTTTTGCCAATGCTAATTCATGGAGTAAAAGGAAAGGTAGATAGGGACCCTCATATACGTGACTTGTATCTTAGTTGACAAAATATATCTTGTATGATAGACTGGATGGCATGCCTTAAGTTGTACATCTTTGAAAAAACTAGAAGGGTGTTCACTACATGTGGTTAACATATAGTTTCAAAAATTTATGAAATGTAGGTCGTAATAAATTCTATTCAAAGTAGGAGTTTGGCAACTAATTTAACCTTCCATGAATTGCAGTTAACACTCATATGAAATATATAATTCAGCACTCTTTACTGCACCAATTGTATTTTTGAAAACCAAAACTCTAGGGGTTTCAGATTACAATCATGCTTTGTTTTAATAAATGCTGTAGATGATTAAAAGTTTGTCACTTTCTCATATTGATTTTGACGTTGGCATTTATTGATCTACTACCAGGGATACACTACATGTCTAAGTTAGATGAGTTCGAAAGCTTTGTTGAGAGAATAAGGAAGTATGGACTGATCCAGTCATCCTTTACTGGAGAATCAAAGTCATCAGTCATGCTCTTAATTGATGATCTTCCTGTGACAAATGGAAAAGTTGCCTATGAAAGGCTTTACAACTGCTTGCATCTTCTTGTGAGATCAACTCAGATTCCTACAGCTATTGTGATCACTGATTATTGTAAAGCTGACTCTGCAGACCACACTGCACGCAGCTTTGAAGAACTTCAATCATCTCTTGAGGGTGCTGGGGCTTGTAAGGTTGCATTCTTGAATGGATTTAGTTTGGATTTTGACATTTTGTTGTTATTAAATGGTCATTTAAACTGCTTTTTGGAAAACTTTCAGGTTGCTTTCAATCCTATCACAATTAATTCCATTAAGAAGACACTGTCTAGAATATGCAGGCAAGAGCAGTGTCATGTGACCGCTGAACAGATTGATCTAATTGCAAGAGCCAGTGGGGGTGATATCAGACATGCAATTACATCGTTACAATACTTCTGTCTGAAGCCAGACCCAACTACAACAGACTCAAAAGAAAAATTAGATGAGCTCAATCCTTTGTATGATGGATTTTCTTTACTATTTGGCAGAGATGAGACACTTTCTCTATTTCATGCCCTGGGAAAATTTCTTCACAACAAAAGAGAGGCTGAAAATTCCATTGCATTGGGTACGCCTTGATAAAAGTAACCTATTACTTTCGAGGGTTTTTTTTTATTATTATTTTTTATATAAAAATTATTATAGGGTACTTAAACTTTGAGCTTTTAAAAGTTTATAAATGCCAAGATGAGGAATATACTATTTCTGCCTTGTGGATGGTTGGACCGTTTGATAATGCAGTCCACATGCGAGGGGTGGAGGTGCTAAAGTTTAAACAGATTAGATGAAAAAAAAAAAAAACCTTTCTCTTGCATGTTTGTTTGATCATAACAAAAATGGTGACTGGTCTATGACATTGATTCTAATCATCTGATCTACGCATTTTGAAATCAGTCAATCATGTATTTGATAGTAGTGCTTATATGAGAAAGAACTACTTCATTGCTAAGTACTTAAAACATGAGTAATGAATTTGTTGTTATTTTTCTTTGTTTAATTTTTGTATCATATCATTGCTAAACTCTTTTCCAATCTTGTGTTCCTGTCTTTTTTAGACCAAGATGCATTTCTTCTAAGGGAGAAACTCACAAGATTACCATTAAAAATGGATGCTCCGGAAAAGGTTCTTTGTCAAGCACATGGGCAAGCAAGACATATTGCAGACTTTCTACATGAAAATGGTGACCGTTTATATTGCAAAATTTTTATTCTTTAAATAAGTTTTACCATTACTGAGGACTGTTCTTTCTGCATTCTTTAAACATATTGGGCCTAGCTCCCCAAGATATGATGGTAGTTTTCAACACTTTTTTTTTCCTTTTTTATTTTTACAATTTTCTGTTATGCTTTGTTCTTTTTGACGCGTCATTTTTTTTTTTTTGGGGGGGGAGGGATTGTCATTGCCTCCTCTCTGCTCCTTCCCATCAGAGTCTTAAAACATCCTTGTGATCTTACACTGACTTTATTTAGTTAAGATCTTTAAAAGTTCAACATGAATTAACTTATACAGTTTCTAACTCTTGCGTACAATTTTCATACAGTTCTAGATTTTCTGAGTGAGGAAGCAATAGATGATGCATGGACTGTGGCTTCATATCTATGTGATGCTGACTTCCTTCTTGCTACTTTTCGTGGAAGGATAGCTAGAAATTATGAGGCAGATAGTGTTGTACAATCAGCTGCTGCTTCAGTTGCCGTGCGTGGGGTGTTATTTGGAAATTCTCATCCATTGCCTTCCAGGTTTTCTTTAATATTCTTGAACTAACTATTATTGTATAAGCAATGACTTGTACAAGTTGAGTTCAATCACCAATTCTTGTGAGCATGCAGGTGGCATGCAATTCGCCGCCCAAAGCTCTGGCAGGTTGAGCAATCATCATCACGCAATAAGGTGGGTTGGAAACGGGTTCATTTCCTCTGCATTTCTATATTATTGCAATCTTTCAAATTTTGGCCTTCTATGTTATCTCTTTGAAATGTATTTGCCATTTAATGTTATATAAAAACAAAGCAGTGCCATTGTAAAAACCATGAAAAAACCATTTCTGGAAATGCAGAGGAAATGAGCCTCTTCGATACTTCTAGTTCTCTTTTAGTGATGGTGGTGAGTTTTGGATGTGACTTAAGGTAGAGTGACTTCTAATGGTTACTAAAAGATTTATTTTGGTCCATGATCCAACTTCTGAGGAAGAATGAATTATAACCAGTACTAGTCTGATATCTTTTGGTATATATGGTTCGCTTATTTCATGGAAACAGTTGTTTGAACCTGGAAATCTTGGGCTCCTGGTGGTTCAATGAAATGCAAAGTCTATATTGTAATAGTGGCAGTGTCCTGCTATGTAATTGCAGCAACTGCCAGTAGACTTAGTGGCACACAGAGCCCTATTTCCATAGATCCTGTTTCCAAGAAAGATAGTTGCAGAGAATAAAGTAACCCTTGGTCTACATAATACTACTTCTCCAACCTCCAATATGCACCTTTTTTTTAACTTCTAATTCACTTCAGCAACAATCTCCAAGTAATTTTAGAACTGGTTTCATGATCACAGAGCAAAGTTGAAGTTAAACTCTGGTGGTCTGTATTGTATTTATTTCTCACCATGTTAATCTCTAATTTCCTTGTATATGATTTTTTTCCCCCTTTTGGCATGTCATTGCAGCATGAGATGGTAAGGCAGAGATTCTGTGCTTATAATGGCCTGAGTTCATCTGACGTGTCAGTTATAGCTACTGAGTATGCACCTATGCTTAAATGGCTTGGCTATAGAGAACCTGGAAATCTTGAAGATCATCAGGTATCAATGCATAGCAGTGAGACAGACAATGATAATTATGATGGGATGAGTCTGGATGACCAAGAAAGCAAGATCTCTGATGACGAAATTGAAGATTGGTAAGCATTGACTATGGCTTGAGAAGCAAGCGCTCTCTCTCTCTCTCATCTGTAAAATTTTGTTAGTCTTATAGGTTCCTTTTTTATCCCCCCCCCCCTCCTTTTCTCTCAATATCAAAATATGTAAAATATAAAACGATTTCTTGTTGGCAATATCATGTTAGAGTTGCGGTTCTCATCTATGAAAGCAGAATGTAATCTGAGATAGGGCATTCTCGGTTAAATATGCAGTGCAAGAAATTCTTCCAATTAATACTTTTTTCATATCTTTATTTTCTTTCTTTCTTGAATTCTCTAACATAAATTCCTCTTTGAAGTATATTTAAGCCCCTATTTTCATTTCTTTACTTTACTGTTATATATCTCTTATCCAGAAATTCTATGATCAGGCCGGCCTGATTATAGAAAAAATACGGTCACCCCATTTAGGGGGTGATGCAGGTCACAGTTCCACATTTAGACCGTTGGATTTTCTATTCAGGCAGTGCTTGTCATGCCTGCAAAAAATTACAGTGTTCCGACGGTTGGTTTCTGAGAAAACTGACTTGGAAAAAAACTGGAATTCAAATAGTAAAAAATTGACAGTTTTTTTCCAAGTCAGTTTTCTCAGAAACCAACTGTCGGATCACTATGATTTTTTGCAGGCATGACAAACACTGCCCGAATAGAAAATCCAACGGTCGAAATGTGGAACTGTGTCCAGAATCACCCCCTAAATGGGGTGACCGTATTTTTTCTACAATCAGGCCGGCCTGATCTTAGAATTTCTGATCTCTTATATATGATGCCTCCTGTCTCAATGTCAAAATATTTTCTTCTCCTTGGTAATTGGAAATCCCTTTACCACGGTCACAGTATCTATCAATCACTAAATTGTGAAAGAATTTTTTTCCGAAAAATAATATATCATCCGACACTTTAATCAGAAATTAAAAACCACCCTGATGTGGCATGGTTTGAGTGGTGATGTCTTTTCTTTCAAACTGTTTTTTTTTTTTTTTTTTTTTCATACACCATTTAAATTACGATACATCAGGGTGATTTTTAATTTCGGATTAAAGTGTTGGGTGATATAGAATTGTTGTTTTTTCCTTAATAATATTAACAAATGAGCATTATTGTACTTTCATGTATTTAAATTTTCATTTAAAAAGAAAAAATTGATAGAAATCTAATCCAATAATAATTTCTAATAGTAATTAAATGGATGTCGATGCATTTTATGAACTCGAATCCTAAAGCTCTTCAATGAAAGTAATGATATAGAGTAATGCTATGTGTATCAAAACTTAAGATTGGATTATCTGAATTTGATTGAATTTTTGTTTTGGTACATTTCAAATTGAAATTTAATTTTGGTAACACATCAAAGGGCTCATATATGCAAATCATTAATAAAAGACTTCGTATAATACAGAAGAAATGTAAATACTGAGGGGCACTTCCGTAAAAGGAAGAAAGGACAAAGACGTTCCAAAAAGAGCCTTGTTTGGATGCCTGAATTTTCCCTTCACAGAAAAACGCAGTTCCTAAAATCAAAGAAATGGTGGAATTCACCGATTTCGAAAGATAGGTTTTTTGTATCTATTGACTTCGGAGCCACACACACTCTCTCTCAACGGTAGAATCTACTATAAAAGAGCTAGGGTTTTCTCTGAGGTGAAATCTCTTCTCTCGCTCTCTGTTTCTCTATTAATCCCAAATTTCGCCCTTCTTTTTTTTGTTTTAATTACCTATCATTCTGTTTCACATTTTCGATTTTTAGGGGGGGGAGGAAATCACCATTATCTTAGGTTTGCTTGAAATTAGGGTTTCGATTAGTAATTGCAATACGAGTTTACAAAATTACATTACCCTCCTATGTTTTCTGTTGTTTCTGTTTTCAAAAAGTGAAAAAAATAAAATAAAATTCAGCTAAATAAAGCAAGTATTAGGGTTAGCTGAGTACTTGAGTGTTTGTTTCCTACATTTTCTCATCAGCCAAACGGAGCATTAGGGTTTTGTACGTGTAATTGAGGTTTTACTTTATGCTTTAGGTGTAATTGGCCGGGCCCTCTTCCTTGAGGTGGTGTCTGGTTATGCATTTTGTTTGGCACCGAGTTTATGCATTGCCTTGGATGAGTTTGGGGAGGGCAAAAGAAAATGTATGATTGCAGGCACGCATACCGTGGAGGAATTTTGTTAGTTTTATTTGGTTTTGGTGTCAACTCGTATCATTTACCAAACATCCTTATGAGGAGAATTGAATAACTCGGTGTCTTCTGACCAGGACCGAATGGTGAAACTAATGGAACCGTCAATCATACTTGGGTTACTGAGACTTCCAGTTTTTTGAGCAACTGGCAGGGTGTGTTAAATCTATATTTTTCTTTTATGTTTTCTTTCTACTTGTATTCTTGCATGGATTCTTGAGGAATTAGTCTTTTGTGAAGGAGTTGAAATGAACATGGGCTTGTAGATCTTTTCCTTCTTTCTATATTATCTTGTAAGCAGTTAATCTATCCTAGTTTGAGGTATGCTGTTATGAATGTTAATCTTCAGTGCTGTTACGAATCTTTAATCTTCAAATAGATCTTTTCAAATTGTGTGTGATTTCATGAATTCATAATTGACCTATGGTGCATTTGGGAGTTACAGCAAGGAAGAACAACATTGATATGCATGTGTGTGC
>JAESVK010000969.1:1264053-1276638 GCA_017140935.1 Hamamelis virginiana
GGGGTTTGCATGGTGCTTAAAAATGCTTTAGAATCCAAACAGGGCCTAAAGGAAGTGGGTTTTTGTGGGTCAAATTTTTTGGAAATACAGGAATGCTCGCTTCTTGTGAGAACTTAATTTAGGGCTGTGTTAGAGGTCAGAGAAGATATTTCATTAGAAATCATTTGTAACTTTCAGCCACCATACATACATATGCCTGGGTTATTTGGGCAGCTTTCCTAATGTTTGCTCTTTGTGATGGCTATTATATATTATGCATTTATTTCCCAAGTAAGTTTCGGCTATGACATTGTAGATGGCTAGCCGGCCTACTCGATCAAGGAGACCACCACCTCAGCAGCAGGAACAACAGTCAAGGGCCAAGTGGACACCATCCCTCACTAAGATACTCACGGATTTAATGGTTGAGCAGGTTCAAAAGGGGAATAGGCCAAACAATTCTTTTGGAAAGAAAGCATGGAAGTATATATGTGATGACTTCTATAAGAAAACAGGTCTGAAATGGGAGGAGCAATTGAAGCACCGATATGCTGTCCTGAGGAAGCAGTTTGCTACTGTGAAGTCACTTCTTGATCATAGTGACTTCAGCTGGGATGAAACCATGGGCACTATCATAGCCAAGGATGAAGCATGGAACAAATACATTAAGGTGTGTTCCTTCTGTTTCTGTTGTCCATTAATGTATAAACAAAAATCTACACCTGCCTGAGCAGCAGTCTTCTTGGCTACATGGTATACATTTGTCTGGAATGAAATGTTTTTTTTTTTTTTTTCTGAGTAATTGATTCTAAAAGGTCACAGTGTGAGGCACGAGGAGATTCTTGTCCTTTATCTAATATCCATCACAAACATCCTATGGATTATGCTGACCAGGAACATCCTGATGCCGAGACAATAAAAAGCACTGGCTGCACGAATTACAGACAGCTATGCACGATTTTCTCAGAACTAGCAACCAATGGGACATATGACCAGCCAGCTGAATATGAGAAAGGCAATCCTTGCTTACCTCCTTATCCGGAGCCTTTGAACGTGATCGAAGAGGAGTCCTCATCAGAATCTGAGGAAGTCGATGACGTAGCTGATGATCAAGACAAATTTCAATCTACAACGCCTACTACAGCTGGCGGTCGCAAGAGAGGGCGTAAGGGAATTGATGATGCTATTGCGAGAGCTATTTTGGAGATGGCATCCGCTTCAAAGCTGAGGACAGCTGCTGTGAAACAGCGAAATGCCAGATTCACTATTTCTGATTGCATTAAAGAATTAGATGAGATGCAAGATGTGGAGGAATTGATGTATTTTGCTGCTCTGGATCTGTTCGACAACCCTAATACAAGGGAGACGTTCTTGTCGCTCAAAAGCGACAGGCGATTGACTTGGTTGCATGGCAAGTGCACTGCTCCATCTAGTTCCATAGGTTGATAGAGGAAGCTATCTTTGTTTTTAGTCAGTCACCTGTTAAATATTGAATGGACACCCCTTAATCTGACTTGTACATTCCCTAGTCCAGCTTCATGATACTTTTCATTTTTCATTTTGGTGACTTTGTTGCAGAAGAATTAGGTTCCAATATTGGGCAATCTGAAACAGGTCCAGCGAGTTGTGTAGTTGTATCAAGGTGCTAGATGCAAAATAGGTTCCGTGATGGCTGTTTGGTATATAGTGTGTTTGTTTATTAGGCTAATTACAATAAAGAAATATGGTAATGGCCTCTTTGGAATTATATAATAACTTTTAGAAATTCATAAAATACCTTTATTTTTAATTTTTGTTCTCAATTCTCATGACTATTACCATCTTACTGAATTTTCTTATTCAATAAGATGAATTTGTTATTATATGCAAAACACAATGAAACAGGTCAATTTTTGCGGTATAACCAAACACAGGCTTGCTCTTGCTATTGTGTTTCTCTCTCACAATCACATCACAAAGGAATAAGCCCCCCGTCTGAATAAACCTCACATCACACGGAGTGAGACATTTCTATGTGAAAGATGTGTTGTAAGGATATGCACACAATACCTCCAGCTGTGAAGTCTTTAGCCCAATGGATCATGACAATTGTTAACCATTTAACAAACCAACCTTCAAAAACCTTCATAAACAACAAAATTTTAAGACTAAACATGAGAAAATTCATAGCACTCAAAAGGCTTTCCTATGACTAAGACCAAAAAACAAGTTATAAATCCTAATCCAAAACTCCCTAGTTTCATAGCATTTCGAATTTCCAACCACCATGTGCAAGACTAGACGATCCGAACCGGTCCAGTTCCACCTTAATTTCTATCAGCAGGACTACATACAAATGGCTCAAGCTGACAGATATTTACCGTGAACATCTGCTCTGTGCATATAGACAGCAACACAGAGATATCTAGTAATGATTTTGGTGGCACTGGGTATGGAAAATTTTCACACATCCACTCCGGCTACCCAAAAACCCTGTATGCGGCTATACAGAAATCCCATTCTAAATCAAAATACTTTGATGACGATATAAGGAGCAGGGATTCTTTCTCAAGGTAGAATTCTTTTCACATCAAGCTCCTGATCAGTACTTTTGGCCTGGTTGTACACGGATTCAAATGCATGCATGCACACGCTCGAAAAACCTGTTATTGCCTGAAAGACATGTGGGAGCCCCATCTGCAGATTGTTCAGTGTCATTGCTCTTGTTACACTCATCGACTTTTCATGTTTAGCCTTTTCCTCCTCTGCCTTTGCTCTTAAAATCTCCACCTTGGCTCGCTTCTCAGCAATTGGGACCTGTTTTCTTGTGGATGAGGTTTCGGGCATTGAATATGGGTCGTACTTACACTCCAGTGATCTAAGTTGAGCCGTTTTCTTCTCTAGCTCCTTAAATGCAGACTCAGACTTCTTCTTTTGCTTATGTTCTTCTGCATGTTGAACCACAATGGCATGGATTACTGTTAAGAAGCTCTTGATCCCTTCAGATGCCACTTTGTCTGGAACTCGGTCAATTGTAAGATGCCATTCTTCACAAATGGAGTAAATTTTGGAATCCTGTGTGGTTTTAGATAGTGGGTTTATGTTGAATTGGAAGAGGCTAAGCCGGAGCCAGCCTGTGAGTGATTGGATGTAGTCCCTTTGAGCCTTGACTAAGTTGCAGAATGACAGGTGCCATTGCTGGACTTCGAGCTCGAGTTGGAGAGTTGATTGCCTGTGAATTTCAGACGTAGGTTCCGTAGATGGGATGGTGTTGACGTATTTGAGCTGTTGAACTATGTGCGTTTGGACATGGTGGCACTCGTACATGCTCCTCCACATGCACATCAATCTGCAAACCAACCAAAACAGAGAGTAAAGAAAACTGCAAATTGTTTCTTCGCCTATATGAACTCGAAAGGGATCCTTCAATTGGTTTTCCTTTGTTGTTTGAAGTGCCCTAATCATAACTTGAACTGCAAATAACAACACAAATAATACAACCAAGTCAAACTCTGGATGGAAACTGAATCCATCAAGTGAAGGAGAAGTTATAAACCTTGTCTGTTGCCGCCTTCTTTTTTTTTTTTTTTTCAGCCAATGAGAAATTTGAACCTTCAGCTCAACTATTCCTTAGACATTAGGTAAGGACTGCCGACTCTACATTAGTTAACACTCCAAAAATTAAGGTAGTGCCTGGCTCCCATGAGGAGAGTCAAACTTGGAACCTTCCGCTTCTTGAAACTTAAGAACCTAGACCAAC
Source organism: Hamamelis virginiana (assembly GCA_017140935.1). Classification (NCBI taxonomy): domain Eukaryota; kingdom Viridiplantae; phylum Streptophyta; class Magnoliopsida; order Saxifragales; family Hamamelidaceae; genus Hamamelis; species Hamamelis virginiana. The sequence goes on from JAESVK010000969.1 coordinate 1,267,772, forward strand.
TGTTCTACCTTATGGGGTTGTCTAAACCCTATCTGCTGTTTTTACCCCATTTATTGCACAAAGAAGACAGCAAAATATAGACTCCTTCACACCAGCCCATATACCCATTAGAGGAATGCTAGCGTCGGTCACTAGCAATAGACACTCCCACCCTTCTCCCTATGGACACAATAAGTGTCCAATTTTTTGACGCATGCCCGTCTTTAAAGCACATAGAAACCTCAAAAATGAGGATATATCCTTTAAAAATGGAAACATTTCCAATTCAGACCTGTATCCAGTCCACAGCCAAAAGGGCGCCAGTGCTGTTGCTTGCGGCTGATACTAGCATTCCTCTACGGCATACTAGCATTCCTCCTACCCTCTGCGGCATACTAGCATTCCTCCTACCCATTACACCACCCTACTCACTGCCACATAACCATCAATTTGATCCTGGGGGTTAATTGAACAAAAGGGGTCCAAAAGAGATGGTTCCTGTCCATAAAAAGAGAGACACACTTGATCAATTTGAGTGCAGGGGCTACGCCGCCCCCCCTTTTTCAGGGAGATTGATCATCTATGACACAGTTGGCACAGTTGAAAGCAGTACATTTTTACAACAAAAGCAAAACACAACTAGGCATGAACAAGAGTTTTTTGCAAAAGTATGGTTTGACGAAAACAGTTTTACAGGAATAGGGCTGTTGCAAAAAAATTTATAAAAGTGATTGTAGCCGCAACAGCGGCTTTAAAATTTCAATTTATTAAGAAACCGCAATAGCGGCTTCAAAAAAATCCTTTTTTTTAATATTTTATTTGTTTATTTTTTATAATTTCATGTTTCACAGTTTTTCACAGTCAGTTTTCTCAGAGACCAACTGTTGGATTACTGTAATTTTTGGCAGGCATGACATACATGATTGAGGTATCTAATCCAACGATAAGTTTTCTAAAATTTGCACCTTAAGTGACTCTACAAGAGAGCACCTGATGCAAGAAGCATCAGGTGCACCTTATATTAGCACTTCTGATAAGTCATAGAGTTATATTTATAAAAAGTCAATTGTTGAATCACTGTAATTTTTTACAAATATGAAATTGATAAGAAATATATTTAATTCAACCGTCAATTTTTCAAGATTTGTTCTGCATTCAATTTGCAAGATGGCGTGCCTAGATTTACGGTGCAAATTTTAGAAAACTGACTGTTGAATTAAATACTTCAATCATTTATGTCATGCCTGCCAAAAATCACAGTGATCCAATAGTTGGCTTCTGAGAAAACTGACTCTGAAAAATTGTGAAACGCGAAATTATCAAAAATAAATAAATAAATAAATAAATAAATTTTTTTTTAAAAAAAAAAAGATTTTTTTGAAGCCGCTATTGCGGTTTCTTAATAAATTAAAATTTTAAAGTCGCTGTTGCGGCTACAATCACTTTTGTAAATTTTTTTACAACAGCCCTATTCTCGTAAAACTGTTTTCGTCAAACCATATTTTGCAAAAAACTCCATGAACAAAGCAACAAAAGTAGTCAAAAGCAATTTCCGTACTGTACTATATTTGGCACATCTTCTGACCCAAAAATCCAGAATTGACTTTGATGCTTCATCCTTATCCTATACCCACTTAGTCACTTATTTGGGCACCCCCTAGTTTTGATTATAACCAAAGCCACAATCCGTTCTGTGCAAATATATGTAATACAGGCACTTCTTCTTGGCATCGCAAAGCCTTTAAACTAGGAAGATGTCCTACCCATCTCCAAAATCTATCCTTTTCCTTGATCCTAGCTTTGACTATCAAAGATGAGCCAAATTTAATATAACCCCTCATAAGGCTATTACCCAATGTTAGTACCTCAAATGCAGGGGACCTAAAAGGGCGAGCAAGATACAGTCATAACCTTTAATATTTTAATATTGCATGAAATGCCATGTAATTATCTAGTGTCAATCCCACTAAAGCGAGAAAGGGGACCTTCAATATTGTGCGAAGTGACTACTCCCAAGACTCTTAGCATTGCACCAAACAATGGCCCCTTAATCCCTCATTCTGAAGAGGGTAACAATTCAACAAGCTCAAGCTGTCAAGGAGCCAACAGTCGTTAGATAGATATAAGAAGAAGACTAACCCTTTTACAAGCTCAAGCAGTTGTGGGTAAAGCTCTGTTTCCCTTAATTTGATGATTTCAGCAGAGGTAGTCTCAATGGCCTGGGAACCAACCATCATCCTTGATTCTAACTTCTCTACCTCTTTCTTGGTTTTCTCAGTCTTTATATAATCAGCTCTCTTCATCTCTAGCTTCCTCAGCTGGGCCACTCTCTTCTCATGCTCTTTCTTTGTAATCTCTGCATTCTAAGACCACACCAAAAAAAAAAGAAACAAATTAGAATGAATCTATATGACATTTCAATGGTTTTTATTCGATCCCTAAACCAAAAACAGGAGAGAGAGAGAGAGAGAGAGAGAGAGACAGAGAAACAGAGAGAGAGTCCTCAAAGAAATTGAGGAAGTACGAGTACCTTGACCTCCATGTATAGTTTCTTCTCCCAAGCATAGAGCCTCTCCACAGTAGAACAATGACTGGAACTGAGAACATTCCCACCAGATACATCAACTCCAACCATTTCCTCATCCAACTTTCCAAAGCTATTCAATTTCGAATTCGAATTCCATGTCCATGACAATGGACCCAAACTCCTCCCATAGTTATAAACCTTCCCTGTAACCCCAAAAATACCAAAACACACACACACACACACATAAATTAATTTTAAAAGGAATAACAACAAAAGCTCAGTTTGGTAACCCAGAAAATGTAGGAAAATAAATTGTGAAATCTCACATTCTTCATTATTTAGGACCCCAGGAAACCATTTCTCAAAAAAAAAAAAAAAAAACAACACAAATTTAGAAAGGAATAACAAACTAAAGCTTAGTTTGGTTACCCAGAAACTGTAGGAAAATAAATCACAAAATCTCACATTCTTCATTATTTAGAACCCCAGGAAACCCACTTCTCAAATTTTCCGAGAAAGCAAACAGAGGGCATAAGAAGGACTATAAGAAAATTACTTACCCGATGTACCATGATTGGAAAAACTAGGACTTGGGACTTCTAAAAGGAAAGATACTTGAGCACCAGCATCAGCAGCTTTAAGAAAATATTCATCAAGCTCTTTGATAATCTCAACAAGATCTTTATTATTCCTCGATACAACCATAGCAAGCTCACTCGTAGTATCCTTCGAAAACCCACTAACCACAGAAGGTGGAGCCGTAATGCTAGCCCCAACAGCCGTAATAGTAGCCCCTTCTGAAGCCATGGTGGTTACCTCCCATTCCTCTTCGGTTATAGACCGTGATGAAGAGGGCACAAATGGGTCCCAGAAATCCCAGCTCGGCTGTGGCGGCGGCGGCGGAGGAGGAGGAGGAGGGAGAGCTGGTGAGGCTGTGATTGATGATGTGGTCCATGTGTCAGAGTTGGAATTCATGGGTGGTGGTGGCGGTGTTGGTGGCTGTGGCGGCGGAGAAGGAAGGAGTGGCGGAAGGTGACGGTGGTGGTGGTGGTGGTGGTGGAGAGTGGTTTCGGCATTGGCGAATTGAAGAAGAGCTGCGCCAGTGCTGCGAAGTGACCTGAGATACATGGAATGTGAAGCTGATAAGGCTTGTCTTGCTGTCACGAACTGTTTCATGTACCTTTTTCTTGCTTTGCATCTTGAAACCATCTCTTCTCTCTCTATTCTTGAATAACAACACCCCATCTTGTTCTCTCTCTCTCTCTCTCTCTCTCTCTCTCTCTCTCTCTCTCGTTTTGTTTTTTAGTTTTTGAACCAAGCTCTGTGTGATTTGCAAAGGGAAAGGAAAACACTTTTCAAAAACAAAAACAGCTTGCTCTGTTTCTCTCTCTCTTTCTGTCTCCCCTGTTTTGTCCTTTTGTTTATCAACCAAGTTCTGTGTGATTTGCAAAGGGAAAGGAAAACACTTTTCAAAAGCAAAAACAGCTAGATTGTTTTCTTACTCCGGCAGAAGCAAGTGTTGCTTTGATCTCTGAAGCTTTACTCACTGATGGGTCTTTCATGTTGGTGCTGAAATCACGCTCTTCTTTCTTTACTTGAAAAATAAAAGTTGCTTTCTTTTGCTTCCGAAACTTGAGGTGTTCTCTTTTACCCTCTTCCTTATAGAGAGGAATGCTCTTCAATTGCCTCTGAAAAACTTGAACCACTTCATTTTATTTTCCCCTGAAAATTTCTTGGTTCTTCACACAACTCTTTCCTTCTTTGTATCTGCAACTCTACAGTCGCTCTCTCTTTCTAAAACACAACTCTTTCTCCCTCTAGATGAAGTTGGAATCCAATGGGTAGGATGGATCAGAAGAGCACCAACAACAGTTTTAAGATGTACAGAGTGAGAGACCGAACGTTGGGCAGTGTGCCAGTAGTTTTATATTTGAAACCAAATGACTAAAATATCCTAGGCTGTGTCTTTTCATTTACAATTTACCCTTATTTTTGTTGGATTATGTTCCCATGCAAAATTAAATAAAATTTTCTATAAAAAAAAATTAAATGAAATTATTTCAATTCAATTTGAGTTTTATTTAATAAAAAATTATTTTTATTTATAAAATAAATAATTCATATTTAAATTTTATTTATTTATTAAATTAATTAAGTTTAGATATAATGCTTTTAATACTATAAATAATTTAATTATTCAATTTTAAATATAGATTTTATTTAAATTCATTTATATATATATCACAAACAATTCAATTTTAAAATTTATTTTAAATTAATTCATTAAATTCAACTTAAAAATTTTATTATTTTATTAAATTAATTTCCGAAATTAAAATGTTAATATACAGGATATGAAAAGTATATGAGGGCATTTTGGTAATTCGAGATTAATCATAATACGTTAAGTTTTTAAAAAATTTAAATTACAGACGGTGAAGTTTAAAGAATGAGTTGTAAGCCATGACCCACTACCTTCCATTTAGGCTGAATTTTTTTGTAATTTTGGAAATTAATTTTGTATATTAAATTGGTTGCCATTTTTAGGGAAGTGTGACAGTGGAATCACATTATCAGAGAGCATTTTGGGGTAACTGCCAGAAATATCAAATATCTGTTGGTCTGACAGTACTACCCTTCACAGTGTTGAAAATTTACAGTGGGTTAAAAAATTGGAAAGGATGACACATGGCACCGCCGGAGCCAATAGTTCAAATATCTTTTTTTGGCAAATTTGTGACAGTTTGTTTAAATAGTGGATTTGGATCTTTCTATGCTCCATAAATTCTATATTGTGGTGTCTCATTCTTTGTTAATTGACTAACAACTAATACTGATGTATACCATGTGACAAAAAAAAAAAAGGTTACTGCACAAGGGACTCGGATCTTCTGGGATCAACACTTATTGATTGGCCACTGTGATGGTGCCACATATTAGTTTGAGAAAATCCAAAAGTTCTCATTTGTTTGTCTTGATTTGAGTATTAGAAAAAAAAGAAGATTCGAGAGCAATACTCTTATGTTTCTCACTCATTTTTTGAGCAATAATTATTGTGATCTAACTGACAATTTTTGAAAAACAATTCACTATGAAAAACTGTGACTAGTTTGTTCTTCAAAATATAATCATTTTTTCGCGATCAGTTTTGTCAAAAACTGACTATAGAATCACTGTAATTTTTAATAAGCCTGACATCTGCTTGACTCTTTTCTATGTTTGAGTTTGCTTGAGAACCTAAAGATCATGACACATCAACTAAGTATATATTATTCATCTCTAACTTTAGATGATGTGTCATCATCTTAAATACTCAAACACAAAAAAAAATCAAATAGATAATTCAGACACGACTAACTTTCAATTACTTGGATTAATTTTCTCTCTTTAAACTCTATTATATGTGCGCTTCGATGTAGAATTATGGTGCCAACACTAACTCCATGCAAATTACACAAATAAAAAAAGAAAAAAAAAAGAAAAAAGAAAAAAGAAAAATACTTCATGTAAGTCAAGACAAATTCCAGACATTTGACATATCAATTTGCAAAGCCCTAAGAATTCCTTTACCAATTTACCCTTCTTTTTCTCTTGCCTATGGCTTCAAGAATTTTGTGGGCTTTGATCACGTTACAAAAAATGATTCCCAAATTAATTTTCACCACGTGGCGATAGAAGATTCAATCATTTTTACATCATTAATTCACCACGTGGCGATATGTAATTGGCTATCAATTAAGAAAAAAAATTTCAATGCAGATGTGAGTTGGCAGGGTGGCAGTACACGTGACAGAAAAAGCCTAGAAACCAATAATTTTAATTTTTAGTAAATAAAAAATTACTCTTCCTAGTTGGATGGTTTATTTATTTATTTATTTTTGTCTCTATGATTTGTCCTTATATAACACATATGATGGAATTAGAATATTGTTCTTCTTTTGCATTAACTTTCAATTTTTATTCTTCCACGTCTTTACCCCTTATGAAACTTTCAATTTAGCCAGCGCATCTTAAAGCCATGCGCTGTCACTCAACCATTCTTCATGCTTAGTTTTGAGGCATAGAGAATTTAAAATATATATTTTAATTTTATAAAATGATTAGCTTTGTCCAAAATTATATGTAAAACTAAAAATTTTAATTATCTGATTTAAGAGATGGGATGATAATTTCGAAGAACAATACGATGAATGACAAAAGTTAGCATGAAACTTCTTGTCACAATTCCAAACTTTTATCACAATCACTAATGACATGAAAATTTTAAAGAGATGGTTTGGACATAACTCTAAAATGATACGTGAAGACATAGTTTTTCAAAAGTGATCTTAGACAAAGTTAATACAAACGGGCTGTTAGTCAAATTTGATTGAACCAAAATTTTAAAACTTTTAACATGATATGGCTGGCATATTAGTTATCATATAACAAAATAAACTAATATAGTAATTGTTTTAATTTGATGGCATGTCAGGTTAGTTATCACATTTAGCACTATTATTTTTTGATTGACTAGAGCAACTAAGTTTTGATCCTTTGCTTCAGTTTTTCTATGCTTGGGTTGCCTTGGATACTTAAATCATGACAAGTACTTTAAATATATTATTTGCCTATCATCTTAGAGTAAGATGTATCATGATTTTAGGTAACTAAACAAATCCAAACTGACAAGCAATGAAAAATTCAAACAAAGTACCCAAATTCCTATGAGCTTAACATTATTACATTGGCTCAACTCCCAAGTATTCCAGATAGATACACCATAATAGATTAAGAGTGAATCCTGCATGATTCACCCATTTCAGATAAGAAGATGGGCCGAGTACTCTACAGAACCCCCTTCTATTTGCATGGAGGCCCCTCAGGCCCAATTTTAAAATAGCGTGGGCCCCACAAAATATAACGATAATTTGATAGTAGATGACGAAACGGTTCGTTGATCCGTTCCACGCTAGCAGAAAGGACCGAAGCCCAATAATTTATCAAAAAAAAAGAAGAAAACGCGCTCTCCAAGCAATGCCTAAAGAACGCGCTGCACTTCATTATTTCTCTATTGGAGAGTATTTCACACGCGCTTTAAAGGCGTAGCTTTATATATCCTCAGTAGTCACTAGTGTGTGGTACAACGTACAGAAGTATATCTTCGTCTGCCTGCCTTCCCTCGTAGAAGAAAAAAAATCGATCCTTTGCTTTCCTTCTTGCATACTCATTTCTTCAATTGTTCAATCCATCCATTTCTGATTCTTTTCCTTGTTTTTGCATCGAAACAAACCCTAGTCTGATTGTTTACGTTCTCCATTTGTTGAGAAGAATTGGCTGTGTGAGCTTGCGAGCAGCAATGGCGGCACCAATAGTAGATGCAGAGTACCTGAAGGAAATCGAAAAGGCTCGTCGAGACCTTCGCGCTCTCATCTCCAGCAAGAACTGCGCACCTATCATGCTTCGTTTAGCGTAATACATTGTTTTCTTTTTTATTTATTATTCTTTGTTTCCATTTTTCTCTCCGTTTGGTTGCCGAGAAAAAAAAAAGGACATTTTTTTTAGACTCTTCTGCTAGTTGATGTTGATGTAGTTTCGATATTATTAATTTCTTATCATGCTTCGTTTAGCGTTCCTTCTTTGTTTTCTTTTTTCCCTCCGTTTGGTTGCCCATAAAACTAACGAAAAGGAACGACATTTGGTTTAGAATATTGTGTCTTATGTTGATATAGTTTCGAAAGTCTGGAGTTCTTTTCGTTTTCTACATTTTTCAAGCGAACAAACAGAGGTTTAGCTTTCCTGATTGTTACTATTCTATTGGTTTTTCATTGAAATTGCCGGCATTTGGATTTTGAACTGTCTTTATTTTCAAGTACAGTTTCTTGTTGTCATTTTTACTCCCTCATGTTTCTTTGAGTTGGATTGTGGAGTGGTTTAGGGTTTCATAGAAAATGAATACAAATATACCACTTCGAATGATGGTGTATGATTACTTGCGTAGAAGGCAGAAGCTAGATAACGTTATTGTTGCAGGTGGCATGACGCAGGCACTTACGATGCTAAAACAAAGACAGGAGGCCCTAATGGTTCAATCAGGAACGAGGCAGAGTACAAACATAGCTCAAATAATGGTTTGAAAATTGCAATTGATTTATGTGGTGAGCTTTCTTTTCTTAATCTGTACATTTAATTTGTCTGATCTTACTACTTTGAGTCGTAGAAATGACTTGTTCAGTTTTCAGCAGTCCATGCCTTTGCCATATGAAATTTACTGATAAACTGATAGTCAAACTGATCTTGATGGGGTCATATTATATGAGAGAGCTTAAGTGAGTATTTTTTGTATAGTATGTCATGTGTTTTCTAGAGTCAAGACAAGGGT
>JAESVK010000969.1:1286638-1306421 GCA_017140935.1 Hamamelis virginiana
CCAATGGCAAAATGCCAAGTGTGCAATAAATAAAATAAAATAATAATTAAGAAAATTTACTATTGAAAATTTACTATTAGAAAATTTACTATTCAAAATTTTGGGGTCTCACAGGTATTTCCGCATAGGGGTAACCCTGTGTGGGGTGTTACACCATCAGTGTTAAGTTTGGCATAAAGCTGAGCGGGAGGCTTCCACTTTATATATCTAAATATCTTTGGGAGCAGAATGGGAACACAAGTTACCAGAAAGGAGATGAAACTCGCGAGCCCGAGTCAACGAAAGAGAGTATAGATCATGAGGATGAGACATCTTTTGTTCAAAAATAAATTTGTTCGGATTGTACCATAATAACCAACAACCAAAGGAGAAAATGCAATTTGTAGGAACACGGCTATCAATAGTGCACTCACGCACAGACAAAAAATATTGCATCTAGTCAAAAAAAGAGTTAAAACCAAGGTTTACATTGTTGATATTAAAACAATTCCAGAAATCCTTAGCAAAATCACAATGATAGAAAATATGATCAATAGTTTCACAACCATTAAAACAAATAGGACATGTTTCATTATCCACAATTCTTCTTTTAAATAGAAGGTGTTTGGAAGGCAATTTATTATGAAAAAGTAACCAGAAAAAATACCTAATGCGGGGCAAAGTGTTTAATTTCCAGATTTTCCTCCAAAACAAATCCTTATTAACAGCTGAAAAGAAAGTGTCATTAGCAATATCATAAGCATCTTTAGTGGAGAAAAGACCATTGGATGAGTTGGTCCAAGTAATTCTATCAATAACAAAACCATACAACTGAGTGGGTATAAAACGAATATGAAGAAGCAACTTAGTACGGATATCAAAGGAAACAGAAGAAAAAGACCAAATCCCATTGGCATTAAAAAGATCAGAGACCACTAAATGTCTCCCCCCCTACCTAGTGGACCATAAATAAAAGACCTAAGAGGGCCAAACCCACACCAATTATCAAACCAAACATTAATTTTTTGACCGAGATGATCTAACTAGAACCTTTGTTGAAAGTATCTTTCCCTTTTTTAAAGCCATGCCAAATGGACAGAGGCACGTCTAGACTTGCACCTAGTGACACATCTAAACCTTTTATACTTATGCTTAAGGATAACAGTCCAAGGACCCGATTCAGTCTCCAAACACCATTTAAGCTTAGCAAGACTAGCAATGTTAGCAAACTCCGTGGTACGAATGCCCAAACCCCCAAATTTTTTTTGTTTAGTGACCTCGTTCCAAGCAACAAGATGAAGTTTCTTTTTATCAGGAGTAGAACCCCAAAGGAAATCACGACTAGCTTTATCAATAGCTTTACAAGTGGACACAGGAAGGCTCAAGACTTGAGAAACATAGGCGGGGATGAAATTAAGAATAGACTTCACAAGAATAGTTCTACCAGCTAAAGGAAGTAAGTTGGCTTTCCAACCAACCAATCTTTTCAAAATCTTATCCTCAAGAAATCTAAAGTCATCCCTATTCATTGATCCATTTTAGTTTCTTGACCAATTGTCCTATGAAGTGAATCACACAAGATAGTGAACCCTAATCTTTAAAACAACAATGCCTCCTGACTAAAATCCAAAAAATTAGGCAATCAATTCAAGCAAGTATATGTTATGAGCCCTACAAGTACCACATGACTAGCAACTAGTGTGGTCCCACGATAAAAAGGATTGAAATTCTTGCCAATTGTGAGCTACACCCTTGGTTTTCTTAATCATGTGCCTAAAGTTGTTAGTCATCTATTGATCTAGTGGGGTACATCCTCAAGCATTGAATCTTAATTTTTCAAATAACAATCCTACATGACTATAATCCTAAAAATTAGACCGTCAATTCAAGTAAATATCTGCTACGAGAGCCTTGCAAATGGCATATACATACCCTCATTTGTAGAGAAGATATTTCAAATTCAAGCACACAAAAATGGAATTTGGATTCGGTAGATATCTAACATTTGGTCACTACCCAGTGATCCATTTGTAAATATTAAGCTAGTGGGATTGAGATAGTAATATAATTTTATCGTTTGACTAAAAAAAAAAAAGTCAAACATAAAATTATAACCCTAAGGTTAGAACCTCCTCTGTTTGTATATCAGATATCCGACCAAATTAAAACTTAATAATGGCCTTGTGGTCCTGTCTTCCTAAGACTAGAGGATGGTGTCCTACATCATTATTTCCCCTCAGCAGCCTCACCTATTTTATTTTTCGTACATTTACCTTTGATTCCACCCCTTTATCACCCGAGCCAAGGTCTTGAGACAGGCTCTGTGGGCAAAGTAAAGAACCAAAATAGCAAGAGTTATTGAAGTTCACATGTAAGAGCAAAATGCTCATATGCAAAATTGTGAACGTCCACTTTTTAATCCTTATTGCCTTCATCACCAAGGTCATGAAAAAAGCTTTACTTATTATTATATGTGATAATAATGAAATGAAATGAAATAATCCTGTCAGCAAATGCTTCATGGCCGTTAAATATCGGCCATGGAATGAGATCTAAAAGCAGACATGAAGTGTCTGATTAAAGTCAACAAATGCTGTCAGGATCATTATTCATTAAATGAATATTGATATATATTTATGTATATAAATTTAAGATATCTATATTATCTATACTATTATATAAATTTAGCACAAGAGTTTGATGTGCTCACATTTACTTTTCATAATTACTCTTTATAAAACTAGAGTTTGGTGTGCTCACATTTATTTTTCATAATAACTCTTTATTAAAAAAAAAAGAAAAAATTTACAATATTTAAAAGGATACATTTACAAAAATAAAATGGTATGTATGAAATTTTCACACCCACTACGAGAATAACTATCCTATTCTTTTCTCACTAATTCTTTTCAATTTATGCTTTAATACAATTTAACTTTTTCAATTTTTTTAAACTACTTTTTATCTTTTTCTTGGCATACGCATACTGCATGCAATAATCCTCATGACCTAGCTTTAAGAGCTGCTCGTTGCCAATGTTTACGCCTAATCCCAGGGACAACCCATTGGAATTATATGCTACGAATCTAATTTATATTGAAAGTTACGATATTTGCCATTAGACCAACACACAATCAAAATAACAATCGCATCTTAAAAGAGATATTTGCCATTAGACCTGCACTCCTTATAGCATTGGTGTAGTGTTGTGGTAGTCTTGAAAAAGAGAATTAGTTGGGAATGAGACTTGTACCTCCTAATTTAGAGGTATTGACATAATTTTATTATTAATGCAAAATTGGGCTTCAATCCATTACAATATTTCAGAATTTTAACTTTACTACCAAAACTATATTTCTTAGTATTCTCCATGTCACTTGTATAGCAAGTGCGTGCCCTTATCTCAATTCTCCTTTTGACTTACATATAGTTAATTAATTAATTTATTACAGTCCCCAAATTACATAACCGAAGATTAAATAGGCCAAGAGTCGAGACTTTTTTTTTTTTGACAAATTAAAGCGGGACATAAACTCAAATCTTTATTGTAATTTCTAAAGAATTTTCTCAGCGGACTAATTGGAACAGATAATCAACTTTACCCAAATCTTGCTGGCTCTTCATCAGTCTTCACCACAAAAGGGCGCGTGGCGGCGTGGACCACTGTTCTAATTAATCATAGATGGCGACCTTCTTAAATATCATGAGAGAGAGAGAGAGACAGAGAAAGAGAGCATGTACCAACCCAAGTGGACCCTCAAGGCCTTTAATTCTACCAACTTATATCTAGAAGCAATTAGTGTGTATTGAGTGTTACAGGCCTAGCCATCAATGGCATTATCTGCAGTCAAAATCCTATAAAATCCCATCCCCAACCCCTCAAACAATAAAAGGCCTCTTCAAAATTCACTAAAACCATCTCCATCCCCATTCCCCACCTCCACCACCACCACCATCAATATTACTCTACTGTTACTGGAAATAGACTCCTAATTAATTTACTTTTCATGGGTCGGTCTCCTTGTTGTGAAAAAGCTCACACTAACAAAGGCGCATGGACCAAGGAAGAGGATGACAGGCTCATAGCCCATATTCAAGCTCACGGTGAAGGCTGCTGGAGATCTCTTCCCAAAGTTGCTGGCCTTCTCCGTTGCGGCAAAAGTTGCAGACTCCGATGGATTAATTATCTGCGCCCTGATCTTAAGCGTGGAAATTTCACTGATGAAGAAGATGAACTCATTATCAAGCTTCACAGCCTTCTTGGTAACAAGTAGGTTTCTCCAAAATCTTGATTTTAACTTTCACAGTTTAGCTAGTTCTAATGGGGATTCTCTCTGTTTCTCTCTCTCTCTCTCTCTCTCTCTAGATGGTCTCTTATAGCAGGAAGATTACCAGGAAGAACAGACAATGAGATTAAAAATTACTGGAACACACATATAAGGAAGAAGCTACTGAGCCGAGGAATTGACCCAACTACTCACCGATCGATCAATGAGCCTGCGGCCGGCCGCAATGTTGCCTTGAACTCTGCTAATGGTGATGAAGTAGTTTCAGAAGAAGCAGAGAAGAATATCATTAATGGGTTTGGGTGTAAAACCCAGAAGAACCCAGATGAAGAAAACTGTCCGGACCTTAATCTTGACCTCCAAATTTGCCCTCCTTTCTACCAACATCCATCTGATCATCAGCCATTAGAGAACAGAGGAAGAAAGATGATACTCTGTTTTTCCTGCAGCTTGGGATTACAGAACAGTAAGGAGTGCAGTTGCAGTAACGGTGGCACTAGAGGAAGTATTAGTGTTGAGTTCTTGGGCTTGAAGAATGGTGCTTTAGATTATAGATGCTTGGATATGAAGTAAGATTGAAGCATGGCAGTGTTGAGTATGAATTGTTCTCATTAGAAGGATATATATATATATATATATATATATATATATATAGAATGGAACAAGAAGAAATGATAAATTGTTATTATATGTAAAATTTCTATGGTTTTCTTCTTGCTTTTCTGATTTGTGTACTCATTAATTTAGTCCATAATGCAAAGTAGTGATGATTTATCAACTATATATCAAAAATTGTTCTTAATATTGAGGAATGTTTGCCCATATTCTGATAATAAATTTTGTTTCCTTTTATGATTATTATAGTATGAAATTTTGAATAATAATGGATGAATATTCAATGTTTCAACTGTTTTTGTTTATTTATTTCAATATTTTTTTAATAATAATCTTGGGCTGCGTTGGAAAAGTTGGATTTTTCCATTTGGAGTTATTGATAAGCTCTGAGAGGAGGAGAAGCAAGGAAGAGGTAAGAGGAAGGAGTTGGTAACCTATCTCATCATCTATGAGAGAGAGCACTTCCAATTTTCATTATTACCATCTTACTCACTTCTACCAACCAAACAATAATTGTGGCAACTGACCACACAATTCAACAAAAATGGTTCTGTATCATGGTTGTGCCACTGTCATCTCTCTCTCTCTCTCCCTCCATATCTTGGTACTTTTACTCCTATTTGTTACAGATTAACCTACTTAATTATCCCTTGCATATTTTTGTTTCTCTGTTTTTTCTGTTTTTGTTTGCAAATGAAGGCCAATTAAGACCAAAGAGAAAACACTACAAGGCAACCATTTGGGCAAGAAGGCCCCAACTAAATCTCCCCCCTCCCCTCCCCTCCCCCAAAAAAACAAAAAAAATATTCTTTAAATCATGGACCATGGTCTTGGTCTCCATCACAACCATATATAGAGATAAATAAACCAAGTGGTGCAAATGTGAACCAGAGTACAATATGGACGCATGAAGGCCAAAGTCCCCAACTTTGATTAGAATTAGGGCAACCAGTGAATCAGTCTCAAACAGTCACCTTCCTGTGACCCTAGTCCCAGACATTAGAGACACCAGTAGCTATTGCCCACATTTCTCCTGACATATCTTGGTTGCTTTTGCCCACATTAACCATGAAAACACCCCCATCATTTCCCCATACCGTTATTAAAAAGGGTGCCCTCTCAACCATCAAGAACTGTGTGGTCCTGCCTTTTGAGCACTCATCTGTGCTGAGCTCGACCCACTAATGTCTAATGGCATGGTTTAGGCTAGACAATAGGGGGATAGTTTATTTGTTTTACTGCAGTTTTTCTATACCTCTTTGATACTAACAAATAAATATTGATGTATTTTTACTCTTTCTAAAAGTAGGAATATATACTTTCATATTGTCTATGCCATTATCAAAAGTTAATTTAGTGTGTTGACACCTTTTCTTTTCTTTGGAGATTAGAGGAATGTTAGCGATGATCGCAATTAACAACCAATTATACAAATACATATCCACCAACCCAATACTGTTCATCTTTTAGCAATGTGTCTTTATTTTGTATAAATTCTGTGCTTTATAAGATGGATATTTATTCTATATCAGATTGAGAGTGGGATGAGTGGCGGTGCTGGTGAGTGAATGAATGAATGCAGCTAAGATTGGGGAGACCATGCTTACTCTGTTATTCATTCATCAATAATAACATTTAATGATTTGACACAAAGCGGTAGCATATATGCATGTGTCTCTTTCCAGCCCATAATTTGGGGTAATGGGTGCCTCACTACCCTGAAAATGACTAACATGGGACAACCATGATTAGCCATCACCAATTATAATAGCAATACTAATAAAACCCAAAGAGGTCAAGACATCAATGGAGGGATGATTTTTATTAACAACAACGATACAAATTGCAGTCGATAATCATGGATCTAATCTCGTATTCATAATCACCACCTGCAACTTGCATCTTAAGATTATGGAAAATTTACAGCCATTGATCATAGGTAAGAAAATTATCGAACTTTGAAGCCTTGTTGTTGGTTTTGAATATTTTGGAATTGTCACAATGTCAAAAATATTGAAGTATTGGGTAATAATAAGGTTTGCTTGTCATTAAAGCATAAAATCATGGTTAGGTCATCAAGGGTCCATTTCAAACAACCACAAGCAAATTAAAATCATACCCTACACCTTTGTTACATCAAGTTGAAGTTGCCAATCATCGAGGATGATAATGAATGGATGGTAATGATGATGATGACGAATCGGTGGTAGCCGTTGAGGAACTAAAAGCCCAAAAAGCAGTGGCCCTTTCAGAATTAAAAATGTAAAAAAGGGCTCAATCATTCTTTGAATGTTTTCTTTTAAAGATGTTAGGTAGAGAAATTAGAAGCTTCCATTGCATCTCCATTTGGACCAGAAGCAACAAGGAGGGCACCACCCTTACCAAGCTGAACCTTGAGCAAAATGCCTCTCTTTTGGTGGGTTTTTTTTTCACCAACCCACAGTCCCCACACACTTTTTTTCACCCACCAAAACCAACCACACATTCCCCACATGGCCACACCCACCCTCAACAAAAAAGGATAATAATTGATGATAGTAGTAAAAAATTGTTAAAAGGTTCAGCAGATACCAACATATGTACTATGAAATCATACAAACTCGTGCTATTCAAGCCAAAAAAAGAAAAGAAAACCTCAATTCAATACAACAAAACCTCAATTCCAACCACATTTGAGTTACAATTTTACTGTTCTTCTTAGAAAATTAAAAGTTTACTCTTTAATCTATATAAAGTCGTATGTTAAAATCTCGTCGGTTGAAAATTTAGGAATGATAGAGGATGCTTTTTTGAACAGTTTGAGTAGAAATCTGGTGGATTGAAAATTTAGGAATGGTTGAGGAAGCATTTTTGAACAGTTGAGTAAGTTTGATATAAAACCCAGTATATGAGGCCGATGTTCATCCAACCTAAAATTGAGAATAGGGATGCTTTGTAATATTTTTTTGGATGGTCAACTAATTTTGATATATGATTTACCTCGTAAACCTGATCTTCTTCTGTTGACCATTATTAAAATCTTGCTTAGAATGCCTGGAAATGGTTCATTAAGAATCCAATTCATTGTATAAATTAGATGATCAACTAACAGAATGCTGATTTAAGAGATCAATTGCATATTTTGCAGGTCGACCAGAATAAAATGGGCCAAAGAAACAAAGAGTGATATTTAAGGAATGAACAATTGTAAAAAGAAAAAAAATGGGCTACCAGTATTCTCAATTCTGTGTCAATACAAAGAGTGATATCATGTTGCATGAATCCCAACTCAGGAAAAGAACACCAATCCGCTAGTTTTTTTTTGGCCAAGTACAACATAATGTAGCTATGAATTTTATGTATTAGTGAAGAGAGAAAAAGTAAAAAGAAAGATTACATAACTATGGTAGTATGCCAAGCACTGTAGAAAATACCCCAGAACCTCACTTCAGACTATAGTGCCCGGAAACTGTCTGCTTTATCAAGTCTAGCTGTACCGGAGCTTGAAGACTCGCCCATTGCATCAGGAGATGCCGCTGTGTGGGATGGTTCCCTCTTTAGAGAAGTTGGCAACCCCGAAATCTCCTGAAAAATTTTAAACAGAGGAATTACCATCAGGTTTATTATTGACTGGCCTAAGTCTTCCATGAAATGAACTTTCAAGAATGTTCACATCATTCCTTCCATGGAAAACCCATTCAAATGGAAATCAAAATTCAGCTATATCTAATCTAGTTAAGCTAGCTTTCTCCATCTCAAATAAGCCAGTTAGGCATATTCATTTTTCAGAACCTCGTTGAAAACACCCCAGAGTCATTATATATATATATATATATATATATATAGAGAGAGAGAGAGAGAGAGAGAGAGAGAGAGAGAGCTTCCCTTCATATCTTTTTAAGAAACAAAAGGCACCGAAAAAGGACAATACTTAGAAAGATTTCTAAATAGCAGACTCAAAATTACCTTCATCAAATGCAACCTCAAGTCACATGGCCGAATTTGATTCCCAATACATGCCATCACAAATTTTGAATACTGAAACAAAACATCCGCAGCAGCTTTCTTTTTCTCTTCAGTCTGCAATTTTATTTTACTTTTTATGATTATAACAAGAAGAACAAAAACCAATCACAAAGGAAATTACATGATAAACCTCAGAATGACAGTAACTGATGCAGACTGGTCCAGCATCAGTAATCGGTGAAAAGGTAGATAACAGTTCACAGGTGGCATAACCATGATAAAGTAAAATGTTCCTCTGGTTTTACAAACTTGATAAGGTGCCAAACATTCAAAATTGCCTAATTCAGTATATTTAAAAGCAAACACTCTTAACAGGGAAGAATTATGAATTGTGAAAGAGACCAAAATTATTGTCTGTCCTTAAAATTTCCATTTGTGAGCACCATAACTGTTGTTGATCTATAGTCATCTACCCAACCATTTTGTCATATTTCTCTTTTGAAAGAAAAATTATTGCCGTTGTTGTTTCTAACAGTACAGATGGTAAACTACCACAGCCTCAAAGAGCAAGACCTTTACCAATTGCTATGATGGGGAATGCCTTATATTAAAATTTATTCAATAGGTCCATTTTGTTTTTCAAGCATTATATTTCTTCCCAACGACAATCTATGGGTGCATACTATGCATGTATGCTTACATAACATATAGATGATATTGTGTTGTCAACAAGACCAAAATTCTTAAATAACACAAACAAATATATGACAAATAGAAAGACTATCCAAGGTGTTATAATTACACACTTTAAAGTTTCAAAACGATCAGTCAAAAAGCATTCAAAGGAAGAATCAACAATTATGAATAAGAAGAAAAGGTGAGGACTGCACACATACACGCACAATGACATTCCACGGAAATTTCAGTTTTGAGACCTAATATGTGATTTCTCTGATGTAATTTACAGTCTTACACAAAAACAAAAACAACATATACAAACATACACACACACACTCACAACACTTGGTTATCAATGATGATTAATTTCAACTTATTAGATACAGTAGTGTCCATATGCAGAACAAACAATACGACTTGAAACACCTGCCATTGAATAACATGAACATTTAAATAAATTTGATGTTTTACAGCACAAAAGGACTTTTCTCCGTTCTGATTGGCAGAATTTGGCTTCTGCTTGAAGCAACTAATTAAGGATTTGGGTGAAGACAATTAACATATTTCTCAAATAGTCCATGAGTTAAAGATTATTTATTAGTCAAGCAAGGCGCCACACATCATCCAGCATATTCAAATTGGAAAACAACAAATTTTACATTCATTTTAATCAAAACAAGAAGCTAAAACTTTCAGTCCATGAGATGTCACAACAAAATGTCAAGTCCTCAAGCTGCACGCAAAATAAACCACTAGACGCATGAAAGGAAAATGTCAAGAAATGATTTATTTTATTTTATTTTATTTTTCACAAAGCTTTTAGAAGCCTTTTCCTTTTCTTTTCCACAAGTTTTCTGAGATCCGAACTGAAGCTAACCATATGGATTCTAGATAAAACAAAGGCTAAGCATTAAAAAACATTATCACTCATAAATTCTGACTCCATACCAGGACACAGGAAATCAAGAAATCTTTTCCAGCACATAATACCCAAACAAGAATATGGGAGAGAATCTATGTATTGATAAACATACTCAAGCCAAACCCATTGTGCAACCCGGCTACTTAAATAATTATGGTAGTCTCCGATGCCAGTTGACACTCTACAATCAAGAACCGCATGTAAAATTGCAAACATACAAACACACATACATATAATATTTTATTTAGTATAGTACTCAAAACATTGCTGTGGTTGAGGGTGAAAAGATTGAATATTGTGTGCGAATTTGAGATGGGTAGGGTTGATTTTGATGGAATTGAAATGGGAGAATCAAAAGGGACATGAAATAGTATGCAGAAGAGTTGTTAGAAGAACTAGAACTGACCTCGTAATCTTCTTTCATGGCGGAAACTCAGTATCTCTCTGGTTCTTCCCCTACCAAGAACCCAGTGATTATATTATAAATTGGGTTTTGGACCTTTTGGTCCGTTGCGTTTGCAAAAGGCTGCAGCACGAAGGCGAGATTGTGTGATAGCGTGCTCAATGATTCAATCTCGTGTGGTTGTACGGATAAGGTTGCACAGAATATGTCACAAATTTTATAGTTATCATCCCCATACATAACATCTGGCCTATTAGCTCAGTTGGTTAGAGCGTCGTGCTAATAACGCGAAGGTCGCAGGTTCGAGACCTGCATGGGCCACAAATATTTTGTCTCTTTGGCCTTCATTTTTCCAAAATGACAAAATAAATCTCAACTCATATGTCAATAGTTTATTAATTTAGTGATATGTATCATTTTTAGAAAAACAGTAACGCTGTATATTCCAAAAATTTGGAGTTTGGATTTACTGTTGATCTGATAGGTGATGAACACCTGTCAATGACTCACATAAGAAATGCCCAAATCTTGTGTGTTTTGGATCACCTGTTAGATCCATGGCCCTTTCTTATGTGAGCCATTGGATCCCATTTTTTGCACACGTGTCGGTGATCAATAGATGTTGATCATCTTTCAAATCAACAGCAAATCCAAACTCAAAAATTTGTTCTAAAAAGACATCCCAAATAATCCTAACCTTTCATTTATTATGGAGAAAGAATTTACTAAAAAAGAGAATGGTTGGATCATCTGTCATATTATTTGGAAGACACTTTTAGAACCATTTTTTTGGGATATAAAGCATTTTCCTTTAGAAAATATATTTTAAATTTGAATACATAAAAGCAATTAAATCTTCATTTGTTAATATTTGATGATTTGGGATAGGGATAAATTTATATCATTCAACAAAACACAAAAATCCCAACTTATGTGACCTACTAATATTGACTATCACATCAATATATTTACTTAAAAGATGAAAAAATGATCAAATTTAATTTGCTCTCACGTGTTGCTTGAAGGGGAAAAGAATAATTTATTTTTCTCACATTTTATTTTCAAGTAAATTGGCATGACAGCTCACGTTTACCAGCCACATAAATTAAAATTTAGGTGTGCAAGTATGGCAGCATTCTTTACCAAAAGAGAAAAGAAGATGGTGGATCATTTGCTCCTGTAAGCTCAACTCATGTTTGCTCAGAAGTCTTGATCCTCTTATAGCAGAGGCGAGGCATTAAGAATGAGGCTCCTTTTGGCTACATAGGATGTAAAATCCCCACTTGGCTCAGCTTGTATTATTTATTTTCTGCATTTTGCTTCTGGATTATATCACAAAGGGATTGTATGTATTATTAAGGCTGCAACAGAACCTTCCCGATTCTTTAAAGATATTGCTGCCGCTCACCAGAAATTTCTCTAATTTTAGAGACAATAAAAACATAATATTTCTTCTATTAATCATTGACCCGTAACTTTCAATAGAATTTTGTTCACCAACAATCAAATTCATGTCTGGTAGTTCCTAAAGCTTATAACTGCAGTACTCCAATGGCATACAAAATGCTGGCACTGATCATAATTCTAGCTCACACTGAAGCCAGCGTGAGAGGCTCGAAAAAAAGAAAAATTCACCTGTGATAAAGCATGAAAAATGCAAGGTGGAGTACATCAATGAGCAAGACATTTAATTTTTCTTTAAAAAAAAATAAAAAAAAATCAAGTTTCCTTAGGAGGGCCCTTCTTTGCAGCCTCAGCAGCGGCTTTCTCAGCTTCAATCTCGACGACAATGGCATCAATTTCAGCTTCATCAAGTTGCCGCAGACCATGTTCCTTTGTCATAACAGCAATTTCAATGTTCTTACCCCCACTCTCAACAACCTAATGTAAGAGCAACACATTTCAATTACTATGCTTCCAAAGATACTAAGATAGGGTACACAAATTAAAAAAAAAAAAAAAAAAAAAAAAACCCCAAAAAACAAAAAACAAAAAAAATAACCTTCCCAACCAAAAGAAAAAAAAAAAAAAAGAAACACCAATTTGAAGATTTTGCGTTGAATATCCCATCTATTAACAGAGAATACAGAGTACAGGCTAACTATCTACGAGCTCTAGACTGGTTTTTATCCTCAACATCCCGGGAATAAGTTAAACCTATGGAGGTTAAGTGTAGGATAAGATTAGGTCAATTAATCTTTGCAGTGCTTGAGCTTCATATCCAAATACTATATATTAGCATGCTTCCTAAATTAAATGAATCTATGTAGTGCTTCATATCCAAATGTTCCAAAAACTCAATATTCTATTGGTCTTTTAAACTCGTATACAAATCCACATAAAAAATTTACAACAGATTATTAGTGACTAATATCGTGAGAAACATCTCACATGAAAAATTCAAATAATAAGGTGCTGGATACAGCTATGGCAATAAACTATTTTAGAAAGCTATACCATTAGACTCATAGAATATGAAGTAAGGAGAATACACAACAGAAAGAGGTGTAAAAGAAATATGAAAGCAAAACTGAAGAAACAAGCTAAATGAAACTTACCTCAAGCAATGCACGAATTGCAAGCTTTATAGTTTCTTGCCCTGAGGTTTCCTTATAATTTTTCTCTAGAAACTCCCGCATTGAGTTAGAGTTTCTCCCAGTTGCATTAGCTTTCCAAGCAGAAAATGTTCCCGATGGATCTGTCTGATATAGTGATGGTATGCTGGTGTATGGGTCAAAGCCTACAATCAAAGTTGAAAGGCCAAATGGTCTAACACCACCACTCTGTGTGTACTTTTGCTGAAGACCTGCAATGTAACGAGTAATATACTCAACAGTTACTGGATCCTCTACAGTAAGCCTGTGGCTCTGACATTCAATCCTCGCCCTGTTAATTAAGACACGGGCATCTGCTTTAAGCCCAGCACAGGCCAATGCAATGTGATCATCGAGGTTTACAATCTTCCTAACTGATCTGCAAAATAGCAGCAGCAAAATAGTCCGCAAATAGCCAATCCTTAGAACTATAAAAACACAAAAAGTGGGAGAGAAAAAAATGGAACAATGTAAGCATAATCATGGCAAAAATTTACATCCCACGTACAGTGAATAATATGTGCTTTTTGGTTATGCCAATGAATGATTTATGTATAAGATAGCGGACTATTTGCTAGACCAAGGTCTGGAAATTAAAGCATGACCCCTTAACCTCTTTAAGGCTTCTCGTGAAAAGTTACAATACCCCAACGTCTTAATACTTAATCATGCCCAACATAGCGACATAAACACCAATATTATGAAAATATTTGGTTGTATAGTGCAACGGCATCTTTAGCAACTCTCCCAGTTACTTCTTTGAAATACATTTTCAGTATATGAGGTATGAAGTGTCACAACTCATGTGAAAAAATATATGAGAAATTAAGTAAGATGTTACAGGAAGTTCAATCAGACCACTGTCTTTTACATAGGATTTAATATAATCTTAATCTTTTCATCCTTTCATTAACACTATTTGAAAATATCAAGATTCAATGGATGACCCAATCATTGTTTTTGTCAGGTGATTATAGTGATACTTCCATGTTACACAAATATCTAGTTTGTTAAAATGCCATGTAAAACTCTATGGAAAGCCTCAATATTCTAAACGCCCCATTGTTGAATTACTGCAAGATGACAATGCATTAGAACGGTACTCCAAAAGGGCTAACCATTATAGAATGAAATATACTGTATATACATACATATATGCCCGAAATATATATACACACACACACATATATGCCCGAAAAAATGTGATCTAGACCAAATGTTGTGAAGAAGCAGTCAAGCAGCTGAAAAAAGATTATCAAATACAAAATTTGTCCCTTTCAAGAAGGTGGTATTCATCTTCGTTGATAGAAATTATGCTACAATAGGTTTGATTATACTTTAAGAGCAGTACGGTTGTGCCCTGGACTAAGGATCCAAATTAGGGCTGATGCCGTCTAAAAATGCCTACGATTAAAGTATCCTATATAAAAATATAGGAACAAATACAAAAGCATTAGAAGTTGATATAAAACCCTAACCATAACTTCATCTTTTTCGTTCGTAAGACAGATCAATCGGTAAGCTCAGCTGCTCAGCTGCATTTTAGAATATATATAACGAAAACTAAGAGCGATAGAAGAGAGGAGAGAGAGACCTGGAGTCTTGGAGTTTGGCGGTCGACTTCTTCTCGACGCCGAGAACGATGGTGTCGGTGCCACGGACGCCGACGGCAGCGTTGCCCTTCCGTACGGCTTCGAGCGCATATTCGACTTGAAAGAGATGACCATCTGGTGAGAACACTGTTATTGCACGGTCGTATCTCGCCATCTTGACCTTCCTCTCTCTCTCTCTCTCTCTCGTTGTGTCTTCTGCGACCTGCTCTTCACAGTGGCATTGCGTGCTTATGTAAACTGCGTATCAATAATCTGCTACTTTGGCAACAAGGCACCAGAGTATAATTGTCTTGATTTAAAACCAAGTGCAATAGGTGCACATCCTCTACTTGCATATGCTTGGTGCTTGGGTGACGTGACATGATCTGGATGATTTGTACATCACCCAAGTGAAAAGCAGATTGGGTGATGTGGCATGATATGGATGGTCTGCACATCATCCAAGTAAAAAGCAGACCATCCAGATCATGCCACATCACCCAAGTATATGCAAGCACAAGTAGAGGATCCGGACGCTATTTTCTACACCACCAAATTAAGATCTACCACTTTTCTTTTTCTCTCTCTATTTCTTTCTTTTTTTTTTAAATAATTTTTAAAAGCAAAAAAAAAAGAAAAATTTAATAATAAACATTAGAAAGTATTGAGGAATTAAGCATGCTACATGGCAAAAAAGCTCTGGCAGTACATGACCACATGACCGAATCATGATGAACAGGAAGAGGAACGAATGGCTTGTAACCTAATGACATCTCTTTCCATCTTATAAAGGGGAGGTTAAAACCCAGTAGTGCAGTTTTTTTCATTGTGTAATATTATGATGTTTTATTTTATTATGTTACCTTTATCTTATTGATCTCTATTCTATAAATTATTGAAGTGGTCTTGCCATGTTTAATGTTTCATTAGCTTCTCAACACATTCATGATACTGGCAAGGCTTATTAACTGCAAGCAAATCAGGAAGATAGGTTAATTCATACAAGATTCTATAATGAAGTTCAACATCTCGAGTGATATAGAAACTAGTCGGCTATCTCTGGTGCTGCATTTGTTAAGTATGTGTCAATAATCGACTTCCATCCATGCCCACAATTTGTTCTTGCTCATGTGTTTAACTCATAAAGTAAAATTTGATATATACTTCTATACCGCAAGTGTCAAATTCATGTGTTGTAGTACTATACATTTTCACATCTTAATGCTCTACCTAAGCCAACGGTTTATTAGCTCCTGCTCATGTAAAATCATGCAGTTGTGCTGCTTGGCATAAAAGGGAGGTTAGGCTGTTCTTTTAGTGAGTGAAAGAATAGTGGACACCATCAGCTTGCGGTCAATTGGCTTCGTTAGATAAGCATCCATGCCCACATCCAAGCATTTGGCTTCATCCGATGACATTGCATGGGCTGTCAGTGCAACAATGGGAATATGCAAACCAGTTCCTACTTCTGATTTCCTGATTGCTTTTGTTGCTTCATAACCATCCATCTTTGGCATCTGATTTGTCATAAAAAGTGTTGACTTTAGAAACTATACATCAAAATTTAATCTGCAGAAGTTCATAGTGTAAATATATTCAATTCTTAAACTATAGTATGTTTAATATCAGAAAAAATGTGATGAGGTATTGATTTGTTAGCATTTCTTCTGAAACGTACTGCTATGATTTTTGCTCACAGAAGCAAGAAAAGTACCTCCAAAATGCTAACCAAACAGTACTTCAGCTGCAGCTGCTAAAAAGCTGCAGCTCGTAAAATTAGCAAAATATGCATTTTCTTTGAGTTTCTTACTTGACAATCCATAAGGATCAAGTCATATGATGGGACATCCCAGATTTGTGTTTGAGATCTTGTTATTCCATCTTGCATGAGAGATTCCCCTCTACATTCTTCTCCACTAAGCGTGCATTTCAGAGCGTCTACTGCCTGCAGTCCATCTCCCACAGCAATGACAGTAGCCCCCATTTTTTCAAGCATTATGGTTGCAACTCTTTGGAGTACTGGTGTATCTTCTGCTAGCAGTATACGTAAGCCTTCAAGAGATTTCTGTTCATTCACAGCTTTACTTGTATATGAATTACCTTTCTCTCTAGGGATCAAATGTTGTTCCAAACATTTAGAATTTTCACGTTCGGGTTCTGTTACATGGGATGCTCTTTTGGTGCACATTAACTTAAGTTCTGCATCTTCAACGTCACATGAATTGGGCCTGATATGACAGAGATCTTCTGTCCTAGAATTATTTTCTTTCGAATATACTTGAGTGAACTCCACCAAGCCGTTGTTTACTGTCTGGTATTGTGAGGGACAACGTGGTTCTGTGATCATTTCTCTTTGTTGTTGTTGTTCACCTTGAAATGCAGTTATAGAATTAGAACTACCCATTTCAGACTTATCAGAATCATCAGAACTGGCAACTTCTTCAAAATGAGCAGGATCAATTTCAAGACATTCATGCAATTCACCTTCTACTGCTGCAGTTGTCAAACCATTCACACTTTTCTTTTCCAGTTCAAGATTTCTCTCTTTTATGATAGCTTCCAAAATGTGAGTCATTTTTGCCTTGTACAGCGGTTTATTAACCATCAATAAATGCCCTTTGCTTCGGAGTTCCATCTTAATGGCATTGGAGGTGTCATGGTTTAGCATCCAAGCAAACTTTGCTTTCCCATAGTATTTGTCAAGGAAGTTAAGCTGTTCCTTCCATATATCTGTGCTTAAGTCAAGTATCCCTATATCAACAACTATAACAGAAACTGAGATTCTCATGTCTTGTATGTCTACTGCTTCAGAGTTCAAAGGTTCACTTTCTGTGTCAGAGCCACTGATGGGGATTGAACTTCGGGTTTGAAAGAGTTCTGAAAGAATTTGTGTCAATTCATTCCAATCAGATGCTTCCCAGGTGAACACTCCATTTTTTCGTAACCAACGGGACATAATCAATCTACCCATACTTCCATTTAGTGCAAGAAGTACCTGCATTTACATTAATATATAATATTAAAGTTTGCTATCTCTATCTTGCATAGTGGAGTTTGATTGAACATGATATTCCACAGCGTTGACTATGTGAATATTCTTTCATTTACCTATTTATTTATTCTGCGGGGAGTCAACAATTTGGAGAGAGAGTGAGAGAGAGAGAGGGATAGAGAGATGTCTCATATACTACATATCACTTATGCCCTTTGGGAGTAAATGTTTTGGTTTCGTTGAACTGTTGGCAGGCAGATTAAAATCAGATTATGTACATATGAAGAAATCTAGTTTAAACCCCTATGACCTATTTTACTGCAGAAGAATTGGAGAAGAAAAGAATAAAATGTAATTTTAAGTGCTATGATTATTGTTGTTTTGGTTTCTAGAAAATGAAAAGCTCAATTTGTTTTAGCCAGTTAGCTATATTAAGCTCATCTCAGTAGAGATTTTTCATTTTACTCTGATCCCAAATAACAAAAAAATATTAGACTAAAAAATGTAATTTTGTTTTCTCTACAAAGAAACAGAGCATAAAAAGTGAAAATTTTGAGAAGATTGTAACTTTACTTACTACCATGTTGTGTTCTGCAAATTCTCTTTGACAATTCTGTCCTGCACCATTTACAGGTGTGCTGAGAAGCAAGTATAGTTGCATCAGAGTCCCTGGCCCATTCTTCTTTACAACTTTTATTTCTCCACCCATCTTGTTCACCTGTCAGCACCCCTCTCATTGTAAGATATAAGGAAATCCATGTTCAGATGGAGTCAAGTATAGAACATTAGAAAGAACACGATGAACCCCTTTGTAAGAGAATTTGAGTGTGATAACATTGGTTACAGTTCGAAGAATCATAAAGACTGAGAAAATCAACAATATGCTCAGCTAAGTTGTAGAAATAGAGCTGATAGTCTAAAGGTCATAAATTTTGCAACTTAGAATGATATGATCAGGATAATTCCATCGATTTCAAAGCTGTCCATGTGTAGAGGCAAGGGAGTGTGGTTTCTAGGCTACCCACCTGAATTGAGAATATATATTGCTCTATATGCAGTGATTTGCCTTATCATGCATGGAAATTTTATATACTAGAAAGACTTAACTCACCAAAGTTCGTACTATGCATAGGCCGAGACCAGTGCCGCCATGCCTGAAAATAGCAAAAAGTTTTAGAAAATCTCTCATGAACTTCGGTTCTTAATTGTTACATGCATCATTTACAATTAGGGAATACAGATTCTATGTCTATTATGGCAGTTCAGGCATAAATGTTAACACAGTCGACTCAGTCACATGTTCTCTAGTTTAAACATCGAACTGTATAAAACAAGTGAAACTAGTTTAAAATACTCACGTTCTGGTTGTGGAGGGGTCGGCTTGCTCAAAGCTTTCAAATACAGATTCCCATTTGCTTGGATCAATTCCTACATGAATAATGGAAAAAATGGTTAAACAGAATGTGTTTCCTATTGCTATGGTTACAGAGTATTTATTGCAGTTTCAGATAGCTGCTTGGTTCATACCACAGCCAGTGTCATCAACTTCAAAGCAAAGAATAATTTTATTCTCTTTCTTGCCGGCCCTTCTTGCAAGGTTCCCATGTTGCTTCAGCTTTGCTATAAGTGCAGCTCGTGATTCCTTCTGATTGAGAGGAAACTTCCCAGTAATACTAGAGGTATCTGAGTTCTCACACCATCCTCGCAGAATAATGTGGCCCGCTGTAAGCCATTAGAAACTGTAATTTATCCAAACTTACTCTAACCTTAAAATGTT
>JAESVK010000969.1:1306431-1349453 GCA_017140935.1 Hamamelis virginiana
ATATATATATATATATATATATATATATATATATATATGTATGTATGTATGTATGTATGTATGTATAAACACGTTATACATTGTTTTTGGTGGGCATATGCTTTCATTTGTTCAATTTCCAATGCAGGATTTTGGGATGAAATACTTTTCCAAATTGAACTTAGTTTCTCATAAATGTGTTGATAAACTTGATTAAGTCCTGGTAGGCTAGATGTTTGGCATATGATCTGCTAAGTACAATGGGGCACAACCTCTTCGAC
The DNA here is from genome assembly GCA_017140935.1 of Hamamelis virginiana. Classification (NCBI taxonomy): domain Eukaryota; kingdom Viridiplantae; phylum Streptophyta; class Magnoliopsida; order Saxifragales; family Hamamelidaceae; genus Hamamelis; species Hamamelis virginiana. The sequence continues at coordinate 1,306,692 of JAESVK010000969.1, forward strand.
AGTTCTAGTTGCAAAACTAAATCAAACAGATATGCGTGTACTTCTTGAATCCATTATATAGATAAATGGACCAGAACTTCAAAAGATTTGATTAAAAGAGAGAGAGAGAGAGAGAGAGAGAGAGAGAGAGATTAACACTGACAAAGCATTATATACAATTATATAAACCCTTGAGGTTGTCCAAAACCAACAGAGAGCCACCCAACGATTGAACCATTGAGATGGACTTGTGGGTGGTTGCGATATGGAGGACAGTTAAATTTTGCTCTGTTATGGACGAACCACTTTCACTTGTGGGATCCTTAGCATCTACTTTTGAAATATGCATTATTGACTTTAACAACTAGTATTCTTAGTCTCTTTTCCTCAAGGTAAATGATTTCTTTCTCTTTGCTCCATTCAATTATTTGAGCTGCAATATTGTACAATGAGAGCTTGAAGAATTAGCAATACCATAGCTGCACTTACATGTTGTAAACTTTATAGAATTGCTGATTAGATTTGCAAATATTTGAACAACTCTAGCAGAGTCTCCTCGAACTAATTTTGGCACATCATCTACAAAAGAAATAGATAAATGATAATGCACATCAGAAACAGATAACTAGAGACAAATAATCATTGTATATGATTGACAAGCTTAGTTCTCTCTCATTTATTATTAGAGTTTTAGTGAATGGCTTCATATGATGAAGATTAAAGTTATACCAGCGAGATCTAAAACGGTCTCCACATTGTGGTTAATGCACTGCACAGAGAACATATCAACGAGTCCCTCAAGTTCTCGTCCCAAGTCAAACTCAGCTTCTTCCAGCACCAGTTTTCCAGATTCAACCTGTACAAAAACTTTAGGTAAGATACAATAATGATTCTCTTGGTGAGCATTTCAATATTTGCAGTAAAGCTCAAGATTTTTAGGACTGGTTGCTGCTCACAGTTTCCTAGTATTGATGTATTAAACGAACAATTAAAAATTAATGTGATCTTCTCGGTTGGCATTTTTTTTTGGGGGTGGGGTCATCGGGGTTGGGTTTAATTGTAAATAGTGATCTACTGATTTTCTCACTAATGATTAATATAAAAATTTCCTATAACTTTGGCATCGATTGTTTTGTTACATGTCTGTATAAGAACTAGTTTGATCTTCCCTATCGGTAAAACTACTCATAGACATAATGCTTAGCTTGCCTTTATATCTCACCTTGCTGATATCCAAGATGTTGTTGAGAAGCCGAAGCAGAGCAGTTGAACATTTACGAATCTGAGTTACTGTTGCATATTGTTCATTTGTGAGACAATCATCACATATAAGAATATCCAGCAACCCAATCACTGCGGCCATAGGTGTTCGTAATTCGTGACTGTAACACAACAAAAATGATGTTTACTTCCCATAAAATACATCATGGAGTAAAACAGTGATATCATTTTAAGTATTAGACAGTCCCAGGCTCGGAAAAAAGGGAGGTTGAGTTGGCTTAGCAGAGATTGTAAAACTCAGATGAGTAGACGTGCATATCAATTACAGTCTATGAAGAAAGAAAATAAACATCTGAGGTAATACTGTAAATTTCTATGTAAATGCACTTTTAGAAGACCAATCTTGTGAATGAACCGCAATCTTGATAGAAACCCTTGGACTAGAGGGAATGAGAAGTGGTCAAAGCATTCTTGACCATGGTTCTTTCATGTGCAAACTATTGCAGGTGTCAAATATCACTTCAACAGAGTGATATAATGTCGAATTGTTAGCTTAAAAGATCCAATTCAGGACACTAGCAAGCAGTTAGTGACAAGATTATGCAGGGATATAGTTCTAGAAGATTGTAAAGGCTTGTTGCATTTCTAAAGTTAATTTATCTGTTAATCTAAAGCTTTTTGTTAAATACTATATAATTTTCATAAAGAAGATGTGAGTCAGGTAAACTTTCATATTTTCCAGTGCTATGCTTGATTTTAGTGTTATTATTTGATGCCACAAACCCCATTTGCAGAGACATAATGGGCTTTTAAATATTGGTCAGGCATTTGATGCATTAACTTTGTAAAGCATAGCATTTATCAATACAATTGAAATTGACACTGACCTCATGTTTGCTAGAAACTGGCTTTTGTAGTTGCTTGATGCCTCAGCTCTTCTTCTTGCATCAAGATGGCTTATCAGTTCTGCTCTTAGTTTCATTTCCTTTGATACTCCATTTGTCAGTATCAAGATACAAACACACCCAATGACTAGAATACATAAAGATGCAGATATCAGTATGACCAATGTTTTCAAGGCTCTCTCATCTACCTTCCCCATTATATATTTTCTTGGAATGATGATAACCCCCACCTGCACAAAAGTGTTACTCGTTACAACTATTCGCTAAATGCTAATAAATATCACATCATTATAAGCCAATCAAGCAATAATAGAGATAGCATTTTAGAATTTCTCATGACATTCACTATTTATAAATTTTTCTACCCGGCCTTAGTAGCCTAAGATTTCAAAGCAAGGGAAGTGGTATAATATTGTTGAAACTTACCATAGGAAGTCTCTTTAAATTAAGAAAAAAAGAGTCGATGTAACATTGCTGGTCGCCAAGCCTGGCATTCTCCACATGAACCTCATGATTCGGAGGAAATTTGTTACCATAAGCTTTCTGTAACCACTCAGCTCCCAATCGTATCACCTGATCCTCAGAATTGACAGCCATCATAAGCTTGGGTCCTGTTGTTGAATTCCTCAAGAGAGGAGCATTTGTAGAAGTGGCAAGTAAGTAACCCTCTTGAGAGGTCAAATAGATATGCCCACTGTGGAATTCAACAAGTTCTTTCATAAGCTGACCTACACTATAAAGTGCAGTAGTAACTCCAACAACTGCCACTATACTTTTATTAGAAGGATCCCAAACTGGCAAAGCTGCTGAAAGCAACGGCGAATCTGTATACTTGCTCACTGCCACATGCCATGAAGCCACACCATCAGGTACTTGTGAAAGCCCTGCAATATTAATAAGATCATCCGGAGGGATCGGCTTTGGCTTTCCCAACTTCTCACCAGTGACAGGATCTAGTGGTTCACGATACCAGATTGCAGAAATGTTATTGTGTATGGATTGATCATTCCACTCTTGACGAGATGAAAGCATATTGGTCTCAGAATACCCACTGATTGAATAGTTTACAAGATCAGAATAGATGTAGAATGTATTGTTACTCCTGTGATCTCTATGGAAAGCCTGGACAAAACCATTTCTATAGTTTATAGTTATTGCATTGAGAGCTTTAGTGCTTGAAAATAGTGCCCATGTTACATCCCTCATCGATTCATACAGCTGCTAAGATTCACATAAAATGTTACAAAGTAAACAATATTATTAAACAGTCTTGAATGAAAAGAATGACTGAACAAGCCATTGGGCTAGCCCAGTTGGTAAGGGTGTAGGGGAAAAGGATTAAGATTAGGCTAGGTCCGGGAGTCAAATCCCCTCCAATATAGAAGAAAAAAAAAAGACAAAAAAGAAAAGAAAAGAATGATGTAACAATCTACCTCGACTTGTTCTGCTTGATTGATTGGCTTGTCGTACCGTCTGATTACATACTCCGACAGCTTAACCTGGGCTGTAGTAATTTCCACAGTGGAATTCAAGATGTTCCACATTCTTAATATTGGCCTCTGTAAAAGTTCATAGCGAAGACCGTATGCTAAGCTGTTTATTGATTTTGTTGTATAGACCCTTGTAAAATGCCATGTCAGTAAGGTTAGAAGCCCAATCAAGATGGCTAGCATGATCTGCAAGAACCCGTAAACTCAAATCAATGTGTTAATCTACCCAACTGGTGTTTCTTGCTGTTTATATATGAAAAGAAAAGGAAAACATGAATTGTAACAGTTATTTCGGATAAGAGGTGGAAAAGCAAGTGCAGATGAAGGATCAGAAAGGGTAAGGCAGGGCAGAATCTCAAGCTATTGAGAGAAGGAGTTGGGTTTGTCTCTTGGCTTTGGATTTTGCTTTATAAATTTCTTCAATCTAGTGAATTGACACAGTGGCTATCACTATTTGCTGATTCATTTTGTGCCCAAGAGAACAAGTGGGATGATGTTTCCTGTATGGTTTCATGCCTAACTTGATATGGACTATTAGGCTCAAATCATATTATGAATTTCACAGTTCTATAATTGAATTCATGACTAAATTAACACTAGAGAGAGAAAATTTGACAAACCATAATGGCAAGGCGAGCCACAAACACACTGTAGTAGGAGGAGAGACAATGGTTACTTGCATACTGGAATTCTTCTTGTTCAACATCCCTATGGAAAATTCTTCGACCCCGCGGAGCTCGATTCCTATTCCAAGAAGTGGCAAAGCCTGAAATTCTGTTGAAGACCTTTCTCAGAGGTGATCCCATGGGTGTGGTGGGAGTTGATGAAGATTCAAAACTTACAGAGAGGGTTCTTTCTGCTTTCTCTGCCATAACTCTTCTAACACCATAAAGTATACACTGCCAAGAAGTTGAGAGAGAGAGAGAGAGAGACAGTGAGTGTCTTGTTGTTGTTGTTGAATTGGTGTTTTATGTTACTGCTTGTGTCATTACCCACTCTTTGAAGGCACAGTTGCTAGCAATTTTCAGAAGTGGGGAGGTGAGGTGTTATTCCTCATCCATAAAGTCCTTGGCCACATCTCCCTCCCTTTTCAATTGCCTTTGACAAATTCGACCGTTAAGAGTAGTAATATGGGAATTACCAAAATATTACTGACAAAGTCCAAGCACATTCTTCTACTTGAGACTAAGGAGAGAGAGAGAGAGAGAGATTGGTGGGTAAAAAGAAAGAATGTTAGCCAAAACCTATGACTCTTTTATTGGCTGTGGAGTAATCAATGGCATTGGCCCATGGTTGGAAACATGGAGGACTGAAGGAGTCAACCACTCTTTCTGTGGGGTGATCACTTTCGGCCAAGATGAAATGTTGACAAAAGGGTCTTTTGGATTTTTCAAAGTTGTAACTAGTAATAATGGTTCCCTCTATTAGGAAGGTGGAGTGGGGGTGGATGTTTGATGTGGAATTACTGACGTTACTCATCCAAAACACTGCCAAAACAGGACCCATTAGCTTAAAAAAATATGATGCAAACCACTAATTGAATCACACGGATGAGTCTATTTTGCAGGCTCAAAAGGATGGAGTGAGTATTCAACTTACACGTCTTATTTATTTTATTTTATTAAAAAAATGTGGTATGATAATTCTTGAATTGATAGGCCAATTCATGTCCTACATTGGTTGGATAGAAGATAACCCAATAAAATCGATCCTTTTAAGATGGTCTTAACGTGTGATAATATATGGTATCAAAGTCGGTCTGATGTATTACAATCCGATTAATTGTGTGGGTCCAACACTGGATACCAAAGCCAAGATGATGGACCCTACCCTCTCTAAGAATTGGATGGTACGTACTCATTTGGGTTTAAGATCTTACCAACATACACGCTAAACACCCACCCACCACTTGAATTTAAGATCCCACTAACATACATGCGAAACACACACACACACACAAAAAAAAAAAAAAAAGGAAAAGGGAAAAAAGATAGACAAGCTTAGAAGGAAGGTAAAAAGGTGAAAGCAAAATATATGCTTAAGAGCTGGATCTTATCCTTGGAGTAAGTGGGGGTAGATGACAGCAAACCAGTGTCAATAGGGGACAATTGTGAGGGCGGCTTAAGATTAAAATAAATAGAAGAAGAATGGGGCGTGCACTATGTGCCCTCTTGACTTGTTATGCATCATCAATATCCTCTAGAACACATCTTTAATTTTGTGACTCCCACCTCACGAATCCATCATCCTTCATTCTTTCTCTCTCTAGATCTGTGTGTTATACTTTAGCTTGTGGCCTACTTAAAACACACATCACCCACCAAATACAAGCAAATGGGTTTGGTCATGGTTTACCATTAAAGCCACATGAACTAGTGCGAATAATCTTCCACCCTATTCCATTCCCATTGCCCAATGCCCAATGCCCAATGCCCACTGCCTAGCTTAAAGGATGACATAATAAGACAAGAATATCATCTTCTTATTCTTTAGTGATTACTACTGGCTTAAGAGCCAGATTGTGGCTCTGCTGCACATCCTCTTTTTTACTTTGTAATCTTTATGTTTATCTTCTTGGTTGGTGACATTTATATCATATATCTTGTTAATTTTTAAGAAACTAGCTAGAAAGCAAGTGATTTTATGGCATGCTCCTACATATATATATCACACCATCACAATATATGAGAGTGGCTAATTATATAGAAGCATGGGCATATCATTTAGTACAAAAGAAAGCTCAAATTTTTTACCTCTATAGTGTATTTTGGCCTAAAAATATGGTAGTAAAACCCATATCTTGGTCCTCTCTTATCAACTTTTTCCTTATTTTTTGACACGAGGAAAAGGACATGTGGGTGCAAATTTTCCCCATAAAAAAACCCCAACACTTACACTACCTAATTTAACCTAGTTGATGATTTGAGTGCATGTTTCTCCACTTAGGAGGATTTGATTGGGCTATTTAGAGGGGTTCAAAAAGTCAGTGGCCATTGAACTAGTGGTGCAAATTAAATGGGACAAAACAAACACTTCACACCCATAAATCACATGTTGGTGTGTTCCATAATATACACACACATATATAAAAGTAAATATTATCCAAATTAAGAAACGTATATGTCACTGAGAGGCAACCCATATGTGGTGTACACGCATTCTGTTGGGGTCCACCATTCACTAGCATTTTAGGGACCCAGTGTGCACTAAGTAGCAACCATGCATAGGATTTGAACAAAGTATTGCCAAACCAAAATTCCAAAGAGCAAAGGTGATGGTGAAGTCCATATATTGGAGCAACAAAGACCTAGATATGATTAATTGATTATGGTCCCAGATTGATAGGCAGGCATGAGGAGGGCATCAGAATAAAGGAGAAGTATGATCTTCTGAAAGAAAAACGATAGTCAGTTTCAATAAAGATCGATGGAATTCCAATCTCCATACATTACCAAACACGTGTTCTGTCCTGTCAACAATCTTCACAAAATTCCATGTTTTACTTTATGCTAATATATCATTCCTTTTTATCTCATCTGTCAGAAAAGACAATGTTTCAATGATTAATACTTTAAAAAAATATATATAAAAAATTTCTATATATAAACTATCCGCGTGTGTCTATCCTTGAAGATGCGCATTTCAGATTTGATCATATGAAAGTGTGTCTATCATTGAAGACGCGCATTTCAGATTTGATCATATGAAAATGTATCGATATCTATTTATTAAACGGTGAAAATTAATATATTTTTCAAATAGTCCATTAAAAAAGGTCAATAGTTAATAAACTACATCTAGATTTTTGTTTAACCAAGATACTTCTATTTTCCTTTTTGTTTTCCATGTTGAAACCCTATTCCCATAGAGTAGGTTCCCCACTCCCCATTTTTACCTCGTAATCAAGTTTCAAACCCTTTAACTCTCCATTTTAAGAGAGAGACCACCTAAACCCTATTTGCATTAATTTTTTCTAATCAAGTTTCAAACCCTTTAACTCTCCATTTTAAGAGAGAGACCACCTAAACCCTATTTGCATTAATTTTTTCTAAAAACACTTCTGGAAAACCCTCTTTCAATTTTTTATTTTTTTTAAAATTTTGTTCAAACCATGTCTTCGCATATCAAAATTTTTATACTAAAAGTGACACCTCCTACCTTTTGTCACAAAACACTTATAATATAAAATTTGCCAACCATCCTATCATCCCTCAAGTCGTTTAGAAGTAATTATCATCCCATCTGTTAAATCAAGTGAAATTTTGAGCTCCAAAAATAATTTTAAGAAAAGCTAATGCTAATGGAGCCTTAGGCTTGAAGGCCAGTGGTGTCAGGATCATTTCTATGAGAGGTACAAACACCAGCTTTACATCTACAGAAGAGCAAATATCCACAGCAACTAAACACAGACCTAGGTATTAACTTCTGAGAAGTACAGGGAAAGGGGGTTCAGAAGTTCAATGGCTGTATTTCTCTACTATTGATAATCCCCTCAATTAGGAAATTACTTGGACTTCTTCTTAGTCTTCATCTCCGCAGCTGCAGCTTTAGCAGCAGACTTGGCAAGGGTAGTAGGTTTAAGAACACTTTTTGGGTTGAGGCTCTTTCGAATCTTAAAGACAGCCCATGCAGCCCCTATAGCATGCCCTGCAGCCTCAAGCCCTTCATTTGTTGCATGAGCTGCTTCTTCCCCATACCTGCATCAGGAGAAAGTCAATCCTCACAAGTTCATACTGGCTTTAATCATTTCAGATTACAGAAGCATAATTACACACCGTTGTTTCCTTGTATTTGTTGTAAATTTATAGAGGGGGCCATAAATGGCTAGCATTCAATTCAATAAAATGTTGAGGATGCAGACATAGTTCAAAACTAGTGCTAGCAGTAGCCTAAAAGCACAAGTTAACTGGCTGCTGATTTCCCAAACTCAAATTGCTTATCAGTTAAGGGACCGTTTGGATAAGCTACAAGCCAACTTCTTGTTTTTAACTTTTAAAAGAAAAAAAGTAGTAGTTTGGATAAGTTATTTTTAAAAATTGAGATAACAAGACATTCTTACTATCTCAACTTTTAAAAGTAACTATAAATACTTTGCACACTCAAAACTTGCACTTTTTTCTTTTAAAAGTAAAAAACAAGAAGTGATAACTTATCCAAACAGGTCCTAAGGTTAACTTTCCTTTTTCTTCTCTGTTGGTTTCTTTAAAGGCTATTTTGCTTTACTATCAATGCATGCTTTATATTCAAAGGTTAAGGTGAGCTTTACCTGTGGGAGACAACTCCCGTAGTCACAGTGGATGATGTTGACATGACATTCCTTCCAGCAACCTCAACAGCATCACAGACCTTGTCTATTCACAAAACAAAAACGTTAGTAAAAATTATTGTAGAATACTTTACCAAAAAAAATTAAATAAATAATGTTAAAAAAAAGAAAAGAATCTGTATAAATGGAAGGAGATTTAAATGCAGATGAAAAAAAAAAACACAAATGGAAATTTAATCTAGAAATAATGACCAGCACAAACGTTTAGATCTGGTCTTTAATTATACAATGTTGCATAACTTATTTTCAAACAGATTCAGCCAGCAGAAAGGAGGGAGAGAAAGCCCGGCAATATACATAATATATGCATATCATTCACTAACAGACACGGAAGCATCTTAAAAAGGGAAAAAGAAAACAGAAAAAGAAGCAAAGGCGCCACAAACCCACTTGCATGTATCACACCAGCCACTGAAGTGAACAAACAACTTGAATAATTCCTTGCCTGTTGGATCAGCTAATGACATGGAAGCATCTTAAAAAAGGAAAAAAGAAAACAGAAAAAACTCAAAAAAGAAGCAAAGGCTCCACAAACCCACTTGCATGTATCGCACCAACCACCGACATGAACAAGAACAAGCAACCTAGTAACGTCTGAACTTCATATGAACTAATAAGAAACATCCATCTGTTCCGAATAAAACCTTAAGGGAAGAGAACAATATATCAGAATGCAATATTCCAGCAGTCCATCATCCGTACTGCTCAACATCCCAGATCTACTTCAAACCTGAGATCTAGCTACTCAGCATTCAGGTCAGAAGAGCTGACAGGGGAAAACTCAAAAGGCCCAGTTTGGCAACCTCATGCAAACTGCATTTAAGTATGGGAAGACAATTTCTTATGTATCTTCTTTTATCATTTTTTATGAAAATAACAACAAATTGGAAGTCCTAATGAATTTGGAAAAACCATCCTAGGTCATAAAATGAAAAATGAGAGAGAGAGAGAGAGAGAGAGAGAGAGAGGCCTATATCTCAAAGATTGTATCTCTAGCTGAAACAAAACTAGAACCTTTAACCAAAATTTGTCACCAATCAGTACAACAGAATTTTCAGGCTTTGTATAGAATTACTCAATCCTAAACCATGCAAAACACCATCACCTAAAACACATACACTCAACCAACTAGACTCAACAAGCCTTATCCCAACTATATTTAGGGGAATAAAAATATTGAATACAAGATCTTGATAAGTTATAGAATGATAATACTAATCCTCTAGAAGAGTAGACCAAAAATTCATCAATCAATAACCCCCCACCCCCATGCCACCCAAAAAAAAAAAAAAACTACAAACTAATTAAAGATGGCATAAGAAAAATAAATCAAATTCAATCAACAACAAAACAAATAATTATGCTTGTCAAAGTGGTAGCAAAGAGACAAAAAAACATATGCAGTAAAATCACAGACCATGAACTGAAATACAGAACAGCTAACAAACCTACATTCAATGTGAGTAGATCTACTATTTCCCCAGAATAAAAATGAACACATAAAGCCAAGAGTTCGAGATGATCAACGTACTAAATCCATCCAGGGAAGCAAGGACAATTTCCCCAGGCAAAAGACCAAAAAATTTCTTGCCCACTTTTGAGTTTGCAACTGAACTTGTGAAAAATCCTGAGACCTTCACAACCCCAGAGAGGACTCCAGTTGCCACCTTCTCTGTCATCTTTGTCATCCTCTTAACCCTACATGAGCAATCAAACCATGGCATTAGATGTGATTATTCAATTAAGCAAGCCAACACCCAAAGGATAGAACGCAAACAGAGAACCATTTTCTGAGTTCAATGTTCCCTACAATCTTATCAGACAAATCCGACACACAAATGAATTTTCCATAAATAAAAAAAATCATAATGAAATACCCAAAAAACCACCAAAAAAAAAAAAAATTGGAAAAGAAAAGAAAAGAAAAAAGAAGTAAGGAGCATACTGGGCGTATGGGACAGGAAGACAGGCTACCAATCCAAATCGTATATACAAGACACAACCTTCCATTTTGTAGGTTTCATCGTTGCTTGGGAGTTTTCTTTTATCAGGTCCCAAGTAACAAAGTACCATAATTCAAAATATCATTTCTTTACTTTTAATTTCTATCAATGTCTCAGCAACCAAACAATGCACAAAAGAAAACAAGAATACATACAAAAACAAAACCAAAGAAACTAAACAAAGGACGTTGGAATAAAAAATATTTAAAAAAAAAAAAACAGTGATTATCATAATTCAAATTAACCTTTTAATCCTCTTCAAGGTTTCTGGACTGATCTCCGACGGGGAAACTGGACTCATCCTCTTCTTCAAAACGTCATTCCCCCATTTTAACCTATCAACAGTCACATCCCCACACCACAAAATTCCCCTGATCAACTGCCCTGATCCGGCTGCAATCAGCTTCGCTGCTGTCCCACTATAATCCTCCACATTTGGCGCCAACGTTGTCCAGTAAGCCGCACACCTCTCTTCCATTAACTCCTTCTTCTTCCCTGACTTCAAATCCACCGGCGACGTCTCCTTCGCCACTGACCCATCCAACACCTCCGACTTTTTCCCCTTCTCCGATACTTTCTGTACCGAGAAACCACTGTAATATTCCAAAATTCCATCAAACTCCTTCAACAATCGCTCTTGCCCCTTTGACGCAATCGTCAACCCGTAATTCAACAAATTATCCGACTCATGACCCGATTGTTGATCCTCATCGTCGCTCGAATCCGACCCGTTTTCCTTTGGGGCACGGAGTGCGAAGAAGTAATGTGATTCGTCGAGCTTCACAACAGCGGCATCTTTCGCCAACGGCCACTGGATTTCATCTGCAACACGGGCAAGTACGGCGACGATATTCTCACCCTGCCGGAGCCGGACTATCGTGAAATCACCGCAAGCGAGCTCGACGCTGTAACGCTTGTCGATGAGGTGGAGGATTGCGCCAGGTATCTTTATCAAAACCTCCTCCACCGATACGGGAGGGGCAGTAGGGGAATGTAGATTAGGGTTTTGGTGGGTGGTCTCATAATTGTCGGGGAATAGATTCTCGACGAGGTCTCTCATGTCGAGTGAAGGATAAAGAGACGATGGAGGATTAGGATTTGAAAGCAGAGGAGATGACGTGTCTGGATTAGATTGGACGACTTTGGGGTACAGAAAGTTTTTTTTACTGGGGTTTTGAGACGCCATTGACGAGATGGTTTGGTGAGCAGAGGAGAGAGAGAGAGAGAGGGTTTTTTGAGATTGAAGAAACTGGAAATTAAGGGAAATGAAGAAGACAGTTAAAGGTACAGGTGGGAAAAAGGTGGGTATTTCACTGTCTTCGGGAAATTCCCGCGCTCTTACCGGTAAACGATTCTTTTCTAAACTGTATTCTTTTGACCAAACTGCCCTTGCTAATGGTGGGAATTTACGATTCCAGGATCGTAAGAGATTCGTAATTATGGAGGCTTGAGCTGTAACTTGGGCGGGTTCTACCCATCCAACCTAAACCCTTGTTTGGGAGATGGTGGGCAACCCAATTTTTAATAGAAACTCACCTCAGATTCTACTATTTGTGTCGCAACCTCAACAACCCAACTTAAATTTAAACTTGAGTTCAGCTCGGGCTAGGTTAACTTTAAGCAAAGAATTCTATCATTCGGATTGAGACTGAATTGACCACTTGACCTCCCAACCCCAAGTTGTAGCCCTAATTTACAACAATATTGCTATCCGTATAAATGCCTTTCCATTCCTGGTTAAATTACATAAATCTCCCTAAGCTTTAAAATCAAATAATTAATCATCTTAACTATAGGTCAAGTTCTTAAATATTATATGTCGAAATTGAACCAATAACGACATAAGTTCAAATTCTACCGTATCTAAAAATAAAAAATAAAAATAAAAAACTATAAGTCAAATTCACAAAATTCCTTGAACCTCAAAACTAATTAAACAAATAGTCCCTTCAAACTATAAAAATTGTATAAATAACAAGTTAACCACCTCAACTATGAAGTAATTTGGTCACATTTGGCTTTGGACATGGTCTATGAAATCCAAGTTTGAAGGATTAAAAGCAATTCTAGCATAGCACCCATACATGAACAAGACTGAGACTTGTGACATGCTGACAGAACTTACCCAACAATCAGAAGCTTAGAAAGACAGACAAGAACCAAAGAGGAAGAGAGAATATTTTCCATTCAACAAAATATTATTCTTCACTTTATTCAGACTTACATGTTGATTACAAGTAATGGGAAGCCATTAAAATTTCAACAAGAAAGTGCGGATCTCCATGGGACCAAGCTCAACAACAAGAGTTGAATTATCAACAGGACCACCTCTTACTGGATCAGCTTCTTCTCCACTACTCCCTTCAACTTTCCACGTCATCCTCTTCATTTCTGATTTCTCTTGGTTTGTGGATAAGCTTGTTTCCTTTACCTCCTTTATCTGAAAGTTCCAAACATAATCAACACAAAAAGAAATCCAGATTTTCATTCCACAAAGGTCAAATCCATATTTCAGACTGAACCTCAAATTTCCTTGTCAAATGAAAAGGGTGTGTTATAAAGAATTACCCAGGTAAATATAGGCACCTTTTGAATTTGTTTTTCATAAGTACTTATTTGCTTTTTTAAAAATTTGCAATACATAATTTCTTAGAAAAATTTTAAAAAAGCAAATAAGTACTTATAAAAAACAAATCCAAACGGTGTCATAGTGTATGAAAGGCTAGCTTTAGCTTGGACAATGGAAAGAAAGTGCAAAACAAAAGAAGTAGCTATACATACTGTTTTTCCAGCAAACATCTTCTTCAGTTCAACTTTGCTCAATCTTGAATATTCAGCATCTTCACTAGCCTAATCCAATATGCAGCACAAAAGAAGTGCATGAGAGAAACTGAAATAATTTCATATAATTAACTTTTAATTTGTTGAACATAATTACCATATTGAATTAAATTAATTTCCAGAGATTAATTTGCTAACACGACTTTACAGGCTACACAATTACATAAGCAATTCCAACAGCCTGCTTTCTATTTATGGCCATGTGTAGAAATCTACTTATTTTTTGAAGCTGGTTTTCATCCACTCTCCTTGCTTTGCTTTTGTTTTATGATTTTTTTTTTTAATTCAGTTTCAATTATTCAATATCGAGACCAATCCAAATAAACTTTGAAAGAAAAACATATCCAAATAAAGATACATGGAAGTCCAAAAAGAAGGTGGGTAGAGGATGTTAGGAAAGACATGGCAGCCTAGAACAGAATGAGAGAGGATAAGGCCTTTTTGATTTTGAGAAGAAATGTATCAAAACGACAAGCTTTTGTTTTTTCATAAAAATATGAAGAAGGAAATTTATCCATTACCTCGTACAGATGTGCCAAACGAAGGAGCACACTTCCATCATCCAACTCCTGCAAAACTGAAGTCAGAGAGAGAGAGAGAGAGAGCACCCATATCATTGTACAGTTATTTAACTTGATTACCTGAAGAGAAATCAAAGCAACATTAAGAGGTAAACTGTAGTTTGGGTCCATGGAAGTTGCCTTTGTCAAATGAGAAGCTGTCCAGTCCTCTAACTTCTGTAAGATCAATTGTTTAATCAGACTGCAGGATATACTAATCAATGCACACTGTAACTACACTCAAGCCATACCTCATGAGTAAATGCTAAAAGTAGGGGTGAGTAAATTTCTTGACCGGTTGTTCGGCGCCATTGTGCTCCAGCTCCTAATTTGTTGATGCTCATATAATAATTTCCTCGAACCTGAAAAGGAGATATCAAGCGGGATAGTAGGAAAAGATAAAATGCAATTATTCGTGGCCATCTGTTTTATCAAATGTATGAGCATTAGAAAGCTCACAGTAAGTATTTGTAACTTTATATAGAATATAGCATATAACAATCATGCAACTGAGAGATAAAACGATAAAATAAAAAATGCAGAAGTGGAAGTTAATCTCAAAGAAAATCAGCAGCAATCCAAGTGAACAAAGTTTTAAATGATGTAATCCCAACCCGACAAATGGGTCCAAGTTGGTTAGCCATAATTCAAACATATTGCATGGCCCCAATGCTAAGTTCTATTCTAATTTCTTGTCCGAGTGGGTTCAGGCAGAATATTCCTGCCCATAATCTAGGTCTGGGATGGGTCAAGACACAACAGTCAGGCATTTCTCCTCTCTTTAACCAACCAGAACCTGATTTTAGCTATCCTTACATGTAGGTAAGTGTTCCAAAAGATGATTAGGATGTGTACAAAGAATAGAAAACCAAGGTTCCAAAGCGTAAACTACTGTTTCTATATAATATCATACCGTAAGTCCTTCGCATCTATCTTCTACGCACACGATCTCATCAAGGGCTTCATCAACTCCTTTGGAGTCATCATAGATTGTACGCCTTGTGTACAAAAAAGGGTAATCAGTCTAACGTATCCATATCTATAATCAATGAAATATCAGATCATTATTACAATCTTTTTTTATTTTCTGGTCCGAATGAAAAATGAGATCTGAATGTTGAAAAAATTGAATAACGTGAAATCAAACCTATGAAGCATCAGTTCTACTTGTCCATCTTTAATGCTGCTTCCTCCAGTGGCACGATCAACCAAGACTGAGAATTCAGATTTTTTGTCCTTAGTAACAATTCCAAGATTAACCTGAAAGAGGGGAGAAAATTGATTAACTTTAACAGAATAAAAACTGTCCAATGTTACTAAACCTTCTTTGAGGTGTGAAAAGTTAACCTTTTCAATCAAATCTAGAAAAACTATCATAAATTCCTCCTGATGAGACAAAAAATTTGCTGTTCGAATGATTCTATAATATTGGCTCTTGAAAAATTCATTGTTGACTTTGTCCATAATAATTGCCATGTTCCATGCATTTTGAAAGTGCTTAGAGCAACTTAGGCTGGATCTTGAATGGTAAACTACTCAAGAAGGCATAGTCCTACACAGCCACCCATAAAACAAATGTGTATGAATACATATGTGTTGCATGCAAACATAGACTTCCATGTGAAGTTCTGTTTCAAACAATAGAAAGTGAAATCAAATTCTCAAATTCAATATCCTACAATGTGCTAGAACTGCCAGAACTGTAATGCGTAGAAACAGGCTTTACATGTCGCTGTGTCACCCAACTGGATAATTTGAACCTTCTAAGTGCAATTCACAGTAACTTAATTAAATAAAGCACTAAAGCCACCTTATAACTTCTAAGGATAATTCACAGTAACACATTCACTAAAAGCACAAGCCCGAGCCAATCAGTCTGCATTTGTTCTTGTTGGTTAGGCCTAGGCTGAGGACAACACTGTCCTGTTTTAAGTTATTTCTTCATAAAGACCGAGGTCGATTTCAAGTTGTTAAACATTAAATTATTTTGGTAAAAGAACAAAATAATTAAGAATTAAAATATAATGAACTTAGATAAAATTAAGCATAAACTAGGCTGGATAGCTGGGTAGGTCCTAAAAGTGTCAAGCCAAGGCGTATTTTCAATAAGCTGGCCCTTGTGAGTTCAGACTGGCCCAGGCCAATGGTAAAACAATCTGAGCCAAACCCATCCATTTTGGGTCTCTCCCACATTCATGGCCACACAACATAATTCATTCATTTTAAGGTTTATTATTTGTATATAATCTTGATTAGACTAGTGTCAAAAAAATTACCGGATAATAGTTCCCTGCTATTGGTTCATCGACTGAAAGGGACCAATCTGCCCTGTAATCCCTAACCTGAAAAGAACCATGATCACAAAATTCAAGTTAGCACTGCCATCCAATTGAGGAGAATAAACTCAATGAAAGAAGGTAATATATTTTTATGGCTGTAGATAATTCTTAAAAGAAATAGAATATAAACATAATAATGTTAGCGGAACCAGAAAATAGATTGCTGATGGAAATTTTGCAAAAAGCCTTTGACACAATGATAATTACGATAGAGGTTCTTTATATGACCAGCATGTGTCTGGTTGAAGGAAATGCATGGAAAACTATGTTTGCAACACAGTCGATTTTCCAACCTAATGACTTGCAATAACCAAGGGCATGAATGGCTTTTCGGCTGCTTTTGAAGATGATCAGCCAGCAACAAGGTCTGGAGTCTAAATAGTTAAGGGTTCTGTCATCATTTCCTCGCTGGAGTCTACATATATAGTTTTTGCATCATTTGCATGTTTGAGCAGTAACTTTAATTCTGTTTGCCAGAACCTTTGTGACCCATCTCAGCATGACTTGAGATGGCTTTGTATAAGAAATGAAAACATATGCCCTGCCATATCTGAATACTTTTTGTTAAAATTATATGTCAGGGAACAGGAGCCCATGCTTGACTAATATGGAAACCAATTCAGCTTCATCAAGGACAAGCTGGACAGCACAACTACTGCTTCCATTTGGAAAACCTTTCCTACCTCACTATTCAAATGAATTTGCTAAAAAAAAAAAAAAAAAAAAAAGAGGGAAAAAAGCCAACTTCTTAATAGGATTGAGGTCAAAAATCACAAAATTGAAGAAAATGTACGAAAGTTAAGTATAGACGCTCTTCCGCCGGCTTCTACCGTAGCGTGTACAACCAGGTTGAAATAAACAACAGCTTATAATGGAAACTAGTAGAAATGCATGCTTTTGTTGGTGTATTTTGAGAGCCATTGATATGAACAGAGAAGAATTGTATATGAGAATTACCCGTTTTAGAAAATCCCTTCCATTAGAATCGGTATAAAACACCTTGTCTGTGGCCATTTCTGTTGTCATTTGTGTAATGACTTCTTTTCCAGCTTCATCAATTGGACCAATCTTCAATTCAAAACCATGTCAGAACTAAATTTAAGTGTAGAGAAGTTAAAATTGTTATTAATGTACACAGAGTGTATAGAGCCTTGACCAGCTGTAATGTGTTGACACAGTCAAGTATGTTCTAAGGAAAATGTTTCTTTTATTAGAAAGTAGAAGAAAAGGTAAGTATGGTGACTCACAGTGAATTCAACTTCAGCGTGCTCTTTGTCTTTATAAAGTCTAGTCACCTGATAAACAAACAAAAACTAAAGATTGGAGATTCATATTCCTAGCAAATTCAGCTCACTCATAAGGAGCGAAATTGTTTCACTGTTGTATAAGTTTCACAGAGAAAATTGCTGATCAACCTCTACACACCAAGAAGGACAATATTCTCAATTGGAACAAAGGAAATAGATACTGCACAGTTACTATGACCTTTAACCACATGCACATAAGAAAGTCTAACAGGAAGCTCATTGTAAAGGATTTTTCTCCCTCTGTGCCAAATTACTATAGCCAGTGGTGATATCAAGGACTGTAAGATGTGCTTTATACTATGATATATTGATATGTGCGCGAGACACTTCATCCCACCACAATTAGTATTTAGAAATCTTGACAACACAACGTCTATATCCACCATGCCAGACCCTTATATGGAAACTGAAAAGAAAGTCCGACTTTATTTGTTTCAAAATGTGCAGGAGAACAAGTATATTATGTCTTCCGTTATAGAATCTGTTTTAAAGTTATTGCTTTCAATTAAATTTGAGATATTAGAACTAAATGGAGAAATAGAGAAGGAAGAGAGAACTAAATGGAGATAGAGAAGGAAGAGATGGAAGAGAACATTTGTTAATGGATTACATTCTTAAAAGATTGATACATAATTGATATATACATAAGCCTTATTTAAAGGCAGGAGAAGAGCACAGTGCAGCACACAATCGGTGGTGAAGCTATGCATGGGCTATGACTGCCTATAACTGCATTGGGCAGTGCAATATTCTAACACTTTCTTCATTATATAACTCTATATGTTTCTTCCACATTCACACTTTATATATATATGTGTGTGTGTGCGCGCGCGTTCAGTAAATTCGTTAACATAATATATATATATATATGTGTCCCTTATCTAATTTTAGGGAGTTGGCATTTTTGACAAAACATGTCCCAAGTTGAAACCTGACAATTAACACGGTAAATGTTACTATCTAGTATCTACATAGATTAGAGTGTATATTTTCGGCTATCTAGTATGTATACAAGTCCAAGTTCCACAATGTGCACAGCCAATTTATACATGTATGTAGAAATGTCCTGAAAAATTACCAACACAATTAACACAAGATCCTTCAGATGGATGAAAACACTTCTGAAACTCAACCACAATTCAAGAAGTTAAATGAAATAATAAGCAATTGCAGGCTTTCATGATGTAGATCAGATTTGATTCAATGAAGTAAATCCATTAATAAATACTGACCTGATAGATCCACGAGTTGAACTGTTGATGAACTTCATCAACTAGTGGTCCTCGGATGACCTTCAAGGGTACCTGTAATTGTAACAAATAATATCAATTACTTACCAAATGAAACCATAAATAACAAACAAATAGTATTAATATTATGACTAGGAATCCCGATATGCTGTAAAAATAAAAAAATAAAAAAAATACATGACGGCTATTAACAAATAAGGGGTTTGAGATAGAGCAAAATGGCAAAAAAGGTTTTATTTACCCAACTTCAAATAGTTGGGATAAGGTTTTGTTGAGTTGAGTTGAGCTAAGTTGGTAAGTTAATTATTTCATTTTTATTTTCTTTTTTCCCACTTCGTGTAATAAGAGATTGCCAGATTGGTAATCTGGTAAGCAAATGACAATAGGAAAATAAATGGCTTACTAATCCTGAGACAACATTTGTAGGGGATCCACTAGGCTGGAAAATGTATGCACCTGAACCCTGCAAGAGAGAGACCATATAAATGATATGCCAGTAGTTACTGCATCAACTTGGGTTCAGTCATTCAGTTAGTCCTGATCCAAGCATTGTAATTGCGTACCTCGGAACCATACCAGAGATAGCTTTGTTGTATTGGTACATCAACCTATTAAATTACAACAATCAGATCAATATACTTTCCAGCTTAACTGAAATAGCCTTTACAACATGCAATAAATTAACAGTATGAACTAAAGTAAACGTTTTCATGCCCTTTTTCATTTTCTTTCTTATATGGGGAATTTTCTAGATCCAAGACTATTGGTGGGTTACTATGTAAAAGACACTTGGGAAAAGCTTACATTCTTCACAAACATGGGGGATAAGGACTATTATGCAAGTAGATATCCAATAACGGTGAAAAATAAGAATGACTCTATTGAAGCATTTAACCCAAAAGCTTAAGCTCAAGAGTGGAGAGGCCCAACTGAGTATATGAAGCTATGTTAAGCCCTTTGTTTGGGTGATATGGGATAGAGTGAATTCTTCAACAGACTCTATAAAGATAACATTGATGCCACAGATTAGTAAAAACTCCAAAGAAGGCAAGCACTACATAAAGAGAGGTTCCGAATTCTCGCACAATTTTTAAAAGTTCCAATTGCCCAATTTCCTATAGAAACGATTATTTTTTAGAGAATTTAAAATATCATTCAGGCCAACACAAGCACACAAATCTAGATCTTTTTTAAAAACAAAAGTAAAAAAAAAAATAGTATCATCGAAAACTATTTATCTTCATTTTCTTATCAATATCTGAAAATTTTTATCAAATTATTTTGACTAAAATTTAATTTCTAATGGTAAATTTCATAAATTTTCTAGTCAAACATTCATCAATCTCAAAAATATTATTTTATGAATCTTTATAATATGGTAACTGAAGGAATTTAAGCCTTTTTAAATCAAATTTAAGTATTACATGTATTTTTCACATTTAGGATTTTTGCTAACCCACTTCGAGGAGTAAAGGTTATGGACTTATGGATCAGATTGCTGTAATATTTTTGTATTATTTGTAGATTTTTTATTTGATATAATTTTCCTTCTGAATATTGAATCTCTTTGTACAATGTTGCGATCATTTGTAGTCCAGTCTGCAGTGTATTTTGTAAAACCAACTTGTTCAACAGACAATATCAAATTTCATGGCTAATGTCTAGGAGATATGAAGCAGCTCACCCCTGTTTTACCATTAAACATTCGTTGAAGTTGTCCAGAGTTTAAAGAAAAAGACATCTTCAAATTTCCTGGCCCAATTTCTATGGTCTTGTTCTGTGGACTGTCCACCATGGAGAGATATCCACTTCTGCTTTTCCCTGTACCATTTTGGAGCACAAATAGAATAAATTAAAAAATAATTTAAAAATTGCAGATGAGCTTGAAAGAACACACACTGGTTTTTAAGTGGTGTTCTTGTCATGAATAAACAATAACTACCCAGGAAACAAATATAGAGATAAATCAAATGACACTCAAGATTAGTTATGGCCTAGGAGGAGAAAAGTATTCCTAGTTTTACCTCTTCCAACCACTTTAGAAATGAAATATGTGTTCCAACCCAGAGGCGGCACAGATACTTGGAAGAAAAGCCAGTACTTAGGGACTTGTTTCGATGACACTCCCAAGTAGGCCTTGATATGAAAGTTTCTTAAGTTGCTTGTAACATTATTCATCCCTACATATTGTGACTCAATGGTGTTTCCTGTGGAATCTTGGACAACAAGATTGGCATCATTGACCTGGTAGAAAGAGACACTTTCAGATGATACTGATGATTATTGTATAAATTTGCACACAGATAGAAAATTAAAAAAAACAAATTTTGTTTCAAATAAAATGCAAAAGTACAATTCTAGTAAGCATGGAAACTCCATATTGACATGAAAGTACTAGAATAAACAAAGAGAACATTTAAACAAAACAGCCACAAAATTACTAGTGCAATCATTAGAATTTGTTGCACATAACCAACTCAATGATTCTACTCCTTAATAGAAGATAAACTCAACTTGCCATTTGATTTTGATTGCAATAGTAAGGAGATAAACTGTTTTTATATATATATAAACTCTATTTCCATTGCTGTGGTGTCAATGATTCAAACCCTACTACTTGTCTACTCTTTACTAGTGCAATCATTAAAATTTGTTGCACATAACCAAATTAGCAGGCTTTCTTTCATCTTGTTTGGCTAAGTTCATATTGTCCCCAATTGATACTACCTCAAACTCCACAAAAATGCATCCATTTCTAATTCAAATTATCTGTGCCTGGCCATTTGTCAATCTCAACATCCTGATTTCAAATAAACTCATTTTATGGAAATGCTTAAATGAATGCCCTACATGGGGCAAAATCACTGTTGGCTTTGCAGTCATCTTAGAAAGTTGAGCTATGGATTATTAGAAAATGCATGTGACACTAAGTTGTTCAACAATAAATCAAATAATTGGAGCCCTCTTGCTCTAAGATTTAAAAATAGAAGACAAAAATATACTCACTGGAATCCTAATAATGTCAGTACGATTCCATCCAAGTGGATTATATGCCACTAAAACCTGAAAATACCATTTGAATGTAAATAAGAAACATTCCAGAAAATTTTATCTTTAACCAAAATTTGAGAAAAATAACAAGATTACCAAACTCTTCCCTTCTGGAATATCTTCCTCAGTTGGCGGGCAGAAACTTATATTGAGTAATTGACACTGTTTAAAAAGAATAAGAGAATGAGAGAGAAGAAAAGAACATTATATAATATTGCAACACCTTTATTACAAGCATTATGCCATAAATCCAATCACATATCATATTTTATATACCAACAAGCTCATTTATTCTTTCAACTATCATATGGATAGTCTTCAATAGGCAAGTAGTAACAAATTACTGTGGCCATTATTTGAACAAGGCAAAAAATTGCAATTTTAAAACATTACCTGGCTAAGTGTCAATGCAGGCACTGGCGCTGCACAATGATCCCCTGTATTGGCTAGGCATGACAGGGCTGAACCCACAACAGCTTCTGCCTATGGAAAAGTTATTGCATTTGAAAGAATATTAAAGGAATCAGTATACAACAAGTATAACAGTGCAATAACAATTCAAAAGGTCAAATTCACAGGAAGCTGCCAACCTCAGAAGCTCCAATAGCCAGGCGTTTTGCATAGTCATTTGTTGTATGTTGCTTAGCAGTACCAGAAACAGCATCATGGTGCTGTGCAATTCCTAAGGCATCCCCCAAACTAAAAGTATTTGGACCAGTGGACCTTCTCCCAGCCAAGAATTCAAGTTGCCGTGCTGCCTATTTTAGATGAAGAGAAAATACTCTGTTTATTCATTAATTAAATTGAAGTTATACCCAAAGACCAGAAAATAATGAAAAAAAACTCCATCCAGGACCAGATTGTTGGAAAAATCCATCCTCTCTCTATGTGTTACACATTCAGTGATCAGGTCTGGCACCTAGTTTGCTCAATAAAGTTCTTGGTGTCAACCTTTTCCAATTCTTGTGACCCTATATTTATCATCAGTAAACTTTCTCATGGAATGCTTTATATGTCCTTTATGGTGATATAAAAGTCCAATATCTCAGGTGGGAGAGAGCTACTCTCTGTCCTCATTCTAACTCAATATGAGACCCAGACAGAGCAACCAAATATCATACCAAGTAATATCCACTCAGCATCCGAACATATCGCTTCAAGGCCGGTCGACTGCTAAAATAACCAGTCCAATATGCATGTGGCCCATCTGCATACCTGTAAGCAATCATCATACAAGCATAAGTAGAAAATAGATTATGTCACTAAGATTGTTCATTTTCTGTTTCTAAATATCAGAAAATAAAATAGAAAAGAAAAGAAAAAGAAGAAACAAGTAATGCTTACGGGAAATAGTCATCAAATTTCAGTGGCCATGATTCATTTGCTGCATTTTTTGCATTGGCATAGATTGATGGAGTAGAATACAACGCATTCATTCGACCATCCTGTGAATATTAACTCACTTAAAATGTGTATTAAATCTAGGATCAAATAACTAAAATCAATAAACCATCCATCCATATCAACTTATCAAGTTAGATAGTTCCATGGCTGTTTGGAACAAATAACTTCTGTTTGGAAAAATATAGGGTTGTGCCCCATCATTAAGTAAACAAAGTTATAGTTATGAACAAACTATTAAAGAAAAAGCCAAGATATGACTATATTACAAGAAGGAAGGAGCATTATATACTATAAACGATTTTTAGAGGCTCGATTATATCAAAATTACCTACTGAGACTTGAACCCAAATTAAATCAAAATTTAATTCAGAAGATATGTCATTCTCAGTCAGAAAGAACAATTTTCAAGGTGGCAAGGTTCAAAAGCAACAGTGCCGTTCAGTGCTACCAAGAGCATAGTGCATTTCACTTTCATGGGGTAAAATGTAAAGTGCACAGCATGTATGACATATTGCCAAAGAAAGTAGCATGCAAAAAATATTAAGATTCAAATACAACACGAAATAAAATAAAAACGAAAGTATGACTTGAAATAATAATTTCTGGTTTGATATCTCCAAAACCTAGAGAGGGGTGATCTTTGATCTTTATGTTTTACTATCTAATTCAATAACAGCTCCTAACCCACCCCCACCCGGTTGCGCGTGATTTTCTAAAGGCCCTCCAAATAAGACGCATGTTAGGCGACATGACCTTATATTCCTTTTCTTTCGTAAAACAAGTAACAAGGGCTAACCTTCTTATTGATAACTTTTTTTCATAACTGAGCATTGAATTTGGGGGAGCTTTCACATCCAGATAAACCTAATTACTTTCCTCACTAACTCTTCTTTGCTAACATTGTAAATTGATTGTTCTCATCAAACTCTACCTTGTTAACATGGTGAATAAACTTGTCCATTTGCTTAAACCAAGACTCAGCATATTGGTACAGGAAGTCACCACCCATTGTCCACATAATATGGTTTGTGCGTGTCACATTTGCCTATACATCAAGAGGATAGAAGTTAATATCAATCGTATGACTACACCAACTCAAAAGATTAAAAATTGAGGGAGCTAAGAGTTTACTTGAGTTAGAGCGGCATTAATAAAATCATTAACTCGTTGTTCAACGTTGTAGCCACCCAGAAGAGGATTATCCTGTATTATGTAACAAATGAGGTGAGAAAGTCAACAAGAATATCAGAAAATGTTTGGGAAAACTCTTCTGGTTGAGTATTCAAACCTGGACAAGCTCAGAGTCATCATTCACTTCAAACTCGAAACCAGGTGGGGGATAATAATGTACAGGAAAGGTATTGACAAAGATCTGCATAGGGCCAGACATGTGTAATGGTTAACTCACAAAACCATTTAAAAGAAATTATCTGTAAAAAGAATGGGATCTGCAGTTTTAAACCTGAGATGAGGAACCAAAAGTTTTGGATCCACTCCATATAACTTCCAGAGATTTATCTTCTTCACGCTTTGCTCTGTCCTGATAATCAATCCGTGCAAAATGCACTGAATCGAAACCAAGCTGCAACAAAGTAACCGACCAGAAAGAAAATTAAATAGAAAGAAAAAATATAATAAATAAAGATAATTAATCTTTTAACTCATGCAGATGGAGTTTGTAACGACTCTGGAAAACAGGAAAGACGTCAATATTATGAACGACTGTGAAGAATATTGGTTGAGAAAAAAATTACTTTGAAATCACTATGACAAAATTGAGTTACTGAAACATACTAATGAGCATAATCATGTTTATAAAAAAAGAACAAAAAGAAAAATAAAGTGGGTATTCATCACCATATCGAGTGACCAAGAAATAGTGTCCTGTCATCATCGATGGAATTGTGTACCTCAACCCCAAGTAGATAAGCTTGCACTGCAGAGTGTCCAAATGGATCAATCTGCCATCCAGCACGAGGAACGCTGTTGAACTGCTTCTTTATCATGCGATGACCTAGAGTCGTTTGGTCAATCATGTCTATGTAGTGCGTTGTTGCTTCATCATGCATACACCAGCCACCATTTCTGAGACAAATGTGCATACTGATATTAATATGTATGCTAACTTAAACATAAATGCTTCTCAGACAAAAGATTGCTTATTAAATCCTTACACGAATTCTAACTGTCCAGCATCTACAAGTTTTCTCACTTGTTCTTGTATTTCTTCATTTTGTACTGCCCACCATCGTTGGAAAAATGCCTATTATTTAAATTAAAACTTTATTAGGCACTGGTAATGAACTTCTATAAAAGGAAAACTTTCTAAGGCACTGGTAATAAACTCCTCTAAAAAGAAAACAAAATAATGATCCATATTGACTGAAAGAACTATTTGATATGCTAGAGCTCATTCTTGATTGCTGCAGATACAAATATAGCACCCAAACACACCCAAGAATCAGCAGATACAAATCA
Organism: Hamamelis virginiana; assembly: GCA_017140935.1. NCBI lineage: Eukaryota > Viridiplantae > Streptophyta > Magnoliopsida > Saxifragales > Hamamelidaceae > Hamamelis > Hamamelis virginiana. The sequence continues at coordinate 1,332,846 of JAESVK010000969.1, forward strand.
GCAGAAGAAGGAATTCCCAAAAGTAGTCAACTTTCTGCATGCAATTTCCAAGTAATGGCCAGATGACATACATAAGTATAGTATCTAATCCAACGGTCAATTTTTCGAAACATGTATCTCACAATTATCTACTAGCTTCATGCTTACATAAACTTATATGAGCATATGCTGACTGGATCATAACCGTATATACATGTATATACATACATATATATATATATATATATATATATATATATATATATATATATATATATATATATATATATATATAACACTTATGCTTCCAGTTGAAATTATTTAGCCAACTCCATGAAAAAGTTAAATTTTCCCACAATTATTACTCACTCACAAAATGTTAATTCATATAATCATACCATTGGCCTGGCCGCCTGGGGACTGTTTAATTACGTCCATTGTGTTTCACATAGCAAGGATCATGTTATTGAAGTGCAATTCAAAATCATTTACCACAGGTCCACAGCCTAAAAAATTCGTAAGTAATATATCCATAGATGAACAGAGTAAATTTGCAAGTTCTTCTAATCCAAACAAAATTCACTTCCATTTTCATTCAATCCAAACATAACACAGAGAAAACTTCCAATTCATTGGATTTTACCTGTTCAGCAAATACAAACTTCCTATTGGGATCACGAGGCAATGACATGACAACCGAGTCCAGCACATTCTCAACACAAGCAGCCTACACAGAAACACAAAAAACCCACAAATAATTCACCCTCTCCAAAATCTTAAATTCTATCAAATTCACAACCAATACATACATACATATATATATACACACACACACACATATATATGACCTGGATAGTAATATTGGATCCAACAAGGTACTGATCAACTGTCTTCAACCACCCAACGTCATCGTGCGAATGCATAACCAAATGAACATTCAATTTCCCTTCAACTACACCAGCTCCAGTGTTGTAGTTGACAGTACCGCCATTAACTGTCGCAAGTAGTAAACAGAGCAGAGCAGAAAGACATAGAAATGTTGACACTGACATTGCTTGTTTGTCCATTACTGCCTCATCTATGGTCATGGAGTTTATATATATTTATAGAGTAGAGAGAGAGAGAGAGAGCGAGAGACAGAGAGAGGCCCCAAGAATGTGAGCGGAAATGTGGAGGTGAATGGTGATGTGGAGACAGTGACGTTTATTGAATGCTGCCAAATGAGCCGGCCTTTGGTAAGGGTTTTGGTTAAAAGACATTGGAAATGCCAAGGCATCGACATTCGGGTTTTAATGGCGGATTCTGAGAATCGAAGCTGCTTGCAGCATGCGGTTATTCGAAAAGCATGTGGGTCTGACGATGACGAGATTCCGGCCGCTCTGTGGACCCATTGAGACCTGTTTTTGACATATCATGAGTTAGAGAGAGAGAGAATATGGTGGTTCGACAGTATGGGAAGAGAGCTGTGAGACTTTACTGGGGTTGGTGGCGTAGGATAGATGAACGGTCAAAATAGAAAGTAGGAGGCGGTGTATATATGCCGTGATAGTGACCATCCCACTTGATCATTTCTACTCAACGGCCAAAACTGAAAATGTAAGGGACTGTTTGGGCGTGTTTCATAGAAAACTGGTCAAATTAAGATATGCCTTTCCAAGTTTCTTATCTTTTGCCAACCTTATCTTGTGCCAACCTGTATAAATTATGCATTGATTTTCATTTGTTAATATGACAGAAACTTATAATAGAAGTAGGATCAATATCAATTCATTTGTTAATATTAGAGAAGCTTTGAACAAAAGTAGTAGATTAACATAAATTAATGGCACTGACGATATCATTAAGAGCCATAAGGAAAAAAAAATCCATGCCTTGATTGGGTAACACTTGACTCCCGTAATAATAATTTTTTTTTAACAAAAGAATGCTACTCAATAAAATACAATTTTGATAATCTTACCTGTATCAAATGATGTGACAATTAATGCGATATTACTGTATCCATTTTAGTACCAGTGTCTGGTATGGCATGCTATATCGATTATCACATTAACAATAATTTGCTGCATCTTTTAACATGAAAGAGCATAAGAGCATTTTCTTGAAAAGTTCCTTCTTTTTTTTTTTTTATGCTCAATTTTGGTAGAAAACATGAAGACTTCAATTCATTCACAAGAAAAAACTCACATGGCCTTCCCATAGTAATAAATAAAAAAGAAAAAACACACTGTGTGTGTGTACATATATATATATTATCAAACTTTCCACCTTATCCATAGATAGGTAACGTGGGATTTTGGATTAATTAATTCTGTCATTACCTTAAAAATTCATCAACAAGACACCTGCAACTAACTCTCGATCAGTGGACCGCATTCAATAAATTACCTTTTTTTTTTTTTAATAACACTTATTATTATTATTTTAGTTTGGAGTTCATGTTCATCATTCTATATTCAATAAAAGGGCAGTAATTTAGTGCACGTGCATATAGGCATATATAAATAATTAAAATACCATTTTGTTTTTTGTTTTTTGTTTTGTTATTTTGTTGTTTAAAATGGAATAAAAAGCCATGCAGATCGAAAAGCACTCATGCCAAGAACATGCATAGGCTCTAATTATCTCGTACAGTAGGTGGAAATATTCCTGAGATTCTGTCATTATCTTGGACAACTGACCCATTCAATACCTCCAACTTCTTCCCCTTCACTGAAAAACCACCCTTTTGATGCCCTGTGACCCACAATTCAACAAATTCTTGTACTCGTTTCTGATGTCATGTCACATGTGCCCCTAGCTATGGCAGTAATGCTATAATCCAGGGCTAACCCTAGAATTAGATTCCTCTGAAAAACAAAAGAGAAATAAATATACATAAAAAAGCCACCAAGCAGAAAATAAGCAGCTATCCAGGAAACAACTTAAAGCAAAGAGTATGTGGTGGTACAAATACAATACCATCCAGAAGCCAGAACACAGGTGGGAAGTATGTAGCTGTTCAAGAGCACCTGGAGTTTTGCCAAAACTGTCTCATGCACCCACATATTCCAACCAAGATAATTAAAAGCAGGCAGAGCTTCCTGATTCAAAATCAGGCTTTGGTCATGGTGTTTGTAATCCAATTTTGAAAGATTTAACACAATTCTAGCTAGCTTAGCACCCATAGTTATAACAAGACTCGAATCTGTGATAAAATGACATAACTGACCCAACAATCAGGAGGGTAGACAGATAAATAGGAGCCAATGAAGAAAAAAGAATAGTTTCCATTCAAAAAATATTATTGCTCCCTTTAATAAGACTTGAATGTTTATTACATTTAATGGGAAGGCCTTAAAATTTCAACAAGAAAGTGCGGATCTCCATGGGACCAAGCTCAACAACAAGAGTTGAGTTATTGACAGGGCCACCTCTAACTGGGGCAGGTTCTTCTCCACTGTCCCCTTCAACTTTCCATGTCATTCTCCTCATTTCCGATTTATCTTGGTTTGTGGATAAGCTTGTTTCCTTCACCTCCTTTATCTGAAAAAGTTTAAATCACAATCAACACAAAGAAATTCAGATTTCATTCTACACAGATCTACAGTCAATGAAAGGGTGTCTTTCAAAGAATTACTCAGGTAAATATAGTGTATGGAAGACTTGGACAGAGGAAGAAACTGCAAAACAAAAAGAAGCTATACGTACAATTTTTCCAGCAAACATCTTCTTCAGTTCAACTTCAGTCAATCTTGAATAATCGGCATCTTCACCAGCCTAAACAAATATGCAAAGTGAAAGAAGTACATGAGAGAACTATAATTATTCCACATAATGAACTACATGAAGCAAAATTACCTTATTAATTTAATTGTCAGAGATTAATTTGCTAATATTGAACTCCACAGGTCACACAATTACATCAACAATTCCAACAGCCTGCGTGAGGTTTCAGTTGGGTGGGGGGAGGGGGGGGGGGGGGGTGGCTTTTATTTACATTGGATGTACAAATCTTCTTTACCTTTTAAGAACTTTTTCATCCACTTCCTTTCTTTGTTTTTGTTTTAAAAGAAACTCAGCTTCAATTAATCAAATTCAAGATTTTGTCACACTAACCAATCCTCATTTGCAATTATTGTTTTATATATTGAAAGCAGAACATAACCAAATAAAAACAAGGGAAAGGCCAAAAAGGCGGGTGGTGGATGCAATGAAAGACATCGTAGCTAGCCTAGACAAGAATGGCAAAGAAAGGATTGTGTAACTGATTCAAAGTAGCTAGGATAAGGCTTTGTTGACTGCTTTGAGAAGAAATGTATTAAGAAGAACCTTGCTTTTCTTTTCTTTTTTCATAAAAATATGAGGGTGAAGCACATTATCCTTTACCTCATACAGATGTGCCAAACGGAGGAGCACACTTCCATCATCCAACTCCTACAAAACTGAAGTCAGAGAGAGAGAGAGAGAGAGAGAGATTCGTGCACTCAAATCATTGTACAGCATAAGATCACCTGAAGAGTAATCAAAGCGACATTAAGAGGTAAACTGTAGTTTGGATCCATGAAAGTTGCCTTTGTCAAATGAGAAGCTGTCCAGTCCTCTAACTTCTGTAAGATAAATTGCTTAATCAGACAAAGGGCTAGAATAATCGATACACACTGTAACTATACTCGAATCCTACCTCATGCGTAAATGCCAAAAGAAGTGGTGAGTAAATTTCTTGGCCGGTTGTTCGGCGCCAGCGTGCTCCAGCCCCTAATTGGTTCATGCCTATATAATAGTTTCCTCGAACCTGAACAAGAGGTACCGAATAAGATATTATTGATAGCCATCTGTTTATCAAATGCATGAGCACCAGAAAGTTCAGATGAAGGTGTTGATAACTTTAAATAGAATATGGCATATAACAATCATGCCATCAATGGCTAAAGATTTTTTTTTTTTTTTTAAGAAAAAAATAAAGCAAAAGTGGATAATTAGCCTCAAGAAAAGAAGCAGCAATTTAAGTAAGAAGAGATTTTAAATGATGTAACCCCAACCCAAGCGCAAAGATAGGAAGAATGAGATTGAGATGGTGTTGATTTCTTGCTTTTTCCTACCAGAAAGACTGTAACCCTAATCTTAGTCTGGGTCGAGGTCAGGTCCGAGCATGACAAACAAATGTATTTCCAACATATTGCATGACCTCAACCCTAAATTTTATTCTAATTTCACATCTGAATGGAGCAGGTTTGGGAAGAATATTACTGTCCACAATCTAGGTCCAGGTTGGGTCATGACATGACACTTGGGCAATTCTCTCTTTGACCAACCAGAACCTGATTTTGGCCGCCATTACTTGTAGATAAGTGTTCCATAAAGGATGAGGATTCATAGAAAGCATAGAAAACCAAAGTTTCAAAGCATAAACTATTGTTACTTTGTAATAACTTACCGTAAGTCCTTCACATGTATCGTTGGCACACACAGTCTCATCAAGGGCTTCACCCACTCCTCTAGAGTCATCAAAGATCGTACGCCTTGTTTACAAAAAAAGAGTAATCGGTTTAACATATCCATATAAATATATATATATATATATAATGAATGAGATATGAGATATGTTTCTTTTTCCTTTTTTTTTTTCTGGACCAAATGCAATATGAAATCTGAATGTTGAAAAATGAAATAACATAAAATTGAACCTATGCAGCATAATCTCTATTTCTCCATCTTCAATGCTGGCTCCTCCAGTGGCACGATCAACCAAGACTGATAACTCAGTTTTCTTGTCCATAGTAACAATACCAAGATTAAGCTGAAAAGGAGAGGGGGGGGGGTGGGGGGACTATTAACAGATTTGGAACTTTTCAATCAAATCTAAAATGTGAGAGTACATGCACACAGACTCCCATGTTAAGTACTGTTTAAAACGATAGGAAGCTAAATCAAACTCTCAATTTCAAAATCCTAGAATGTGCATTATGTTGAAAGTTATGGTTTTAACACACAGAACAATTACCTCACTGTAATGAATTGAAATAGCCAGTACATGTTGCACAGACAATGAAGTGAAGCAATGAAGCTACCTTCTGACTTCTAAGGAGGTAGCCTAACCAATTTGGCACATTTCTGTCCAAATGGAGTTACAAATCCAGTAAGAGGTAGGGTTTAACGGGTTTTCATGCATCATAACGCATATGCTTGTTGGTTAGTCCCAGGCCCAAGACAACACTGTCCTGTTTTAACTTATTTCTTCATAAATTATAAATTCAGAGGAGTCCATCCCAATGATCTAGAAAAAATGGTGGAGCTTCATCTCACTTCCATATAGCAAAAGCTTGGCAAGACCTGCCAGCTAAAGTGGACATGTGGTCTCCAATATATTTACCAGTTATCATCAAGGCGACGGTGGTGATGACTGGCTTGCTACCAACAGAGTGACAGCCTAGGTTGGGAGTTAGCATTCTACAAGACCTTGCATATGGAATGTAGGTAGTTGAAACCTCTGCCACCCCTCCCCTCCACCCTTGCCCCCCCAAAAAAAAAGAACCCAGATTTTTTGGATGCAATCATCAAACCACAAAGACTTGGGCTGAATTCAAGTTGCTAAAGATTGAACATAACTATTAAATATAATGAATTTAGAAAATTTTAAGCATAAACTGGGACAGGTAGGTCCTACAAGTGTCATGCTCGAGCCCATGGTCAGTAAAACTGGGCCTTGTGACTTGTGAGTTTGGACCAGTCCAGGCCAACAGCTAAACAACCTGGGCCTATCATACCCAGTTTGGGTCTCTCCCCAATGCATGGCCACATAATATAAATCATTAGTTGCAAAATTAATATTTGTACATAATTTTAGTCAGATTAGTGTTAAACAAATTACTGGATAATAGTTTCCTGCTACTGGTTGAGTGACTGAAAGGGGCCAATCTTCTCTATAATCCCGAACCTGAAAGAACAACGACCACAAAATTCATGTCAGAACTAACATTACCAATTGAGGATGTGAAACTCCATGAAAGAAGGCAATATTTGTAGTATTTTAAGCGCAGAGAATTTATAAAAGCAGATACGATTATAACCCAGTACAGAACTTCTCTATATAACTAAAATGTGTCTGGTTGATGGAATGAATGAAAAATTATGTTCACAAATCACAACACAATCCATTTTCCAATATTCTCAACATATAATGGCTTGCAATTATCAAGGGGCATGAATGGCTTTTCAGCTGCTTTTGAAGCATGATCAGCCAGCAACAAGGTTTGGAGTCTACAAAGTCAAGGTTGGAGTGTACGTAGTTTAGGGTTCTTGCATCATTTGCATGTTTGAGCAGCAATGAGATTTAATATTTGCAAAAGAGGAAGTATCACAATAATTAGTCATATCCCACTATCCAATCATTTTGGGGCAGAGCAATTTTACATTATTTTACACATAGTTGAGGTAGCGTGAAATCTTTAATCGAATTGAACATGAATCCCGAGACCAGGTTAGATACTAATGCACAAAAAAATATTGCTAAAAATTCTTTTATCTTTTTATTGCCCAAGTACAAGAAATATATCACTAAACACCAACCGACTCTGTAATTACTAATTATCCAAACTTCAATATTTAAAAAGAAAAAAAACACAATTATGATCTCCCATGACCTTGAATAGCTAACGAAATGTATAGGAGCCTGGAAAATCTTTTGTCTTGAATCATCTTCATTTTCTGGATGTCCCAAACTCAAAATGACTTTGTAGCAATAGTATATATACACTAGGACTAGAACATTGAGTAGCATTGTGGCTATTAATCATCAACTATACTAAAGACTCCTTTGCTACCGTTGAGAAAATTTCAATCCTAAAGACACTGCTCTGTTCCACTAACTATGTCACTCAGTTGCTGTGAATTTACCAGAACATGATAGGATAGAGAATGCCCACGAACGAACCCATATTTAACTTATAATATGGAAAAAATGCCTACTTCATTAAAGATAAGATGTACAATTCAACAACTGCTTCCATTTGGAGAACTTTTTATACCTCTAACTACTAAAATGACTTTGCAAAACAGCTTATTCACAGAATTGAGGTCAAAATACACAAACGTGAATAAACTTATGAAACTGAAGTATAGATCCTTTGCTGGCTTCTACCATAACAGATAACCAGGTTGAAACTAAAAAAAGAAAAAGAGGCTTATAATGGAAACTAGTCGAAATGCATATTGCTGTTGGGGAGCTTTTAATATTAAAAAAGAAGAATTAAATATGAGAATTACCCGTTTTAGAAAATCCCTTCCATTAGAATCAGTATAAAACACCTTCTCTGTGGCCATATTTGCTGTCATCCGTGTAATAACCTCTTTTCCAACACTATCATCTATGGGAATTGGACCGATCTTCAATTCAAAACCTTGTCAGAACTAAATTTGAGAATGGAGAAATTAAACTTGTTATTTAATTTGCATGCAGTGTATAGAACATTGATCATCTGCAATGTGCTGATACAGTTGATTATGTTCTAAGGAAAATGTATCGTTTATTATTATTAAGAAGAAGAAGAAAGCAGGTACGGTGACTCACAGTGAATTCAACTTCAGCATGTTCTTTGTCTTTATAAAGTCTAGTCACCTGATAAACAAACATAAACCAAGGATCAGAGATTTTTATTCCTAGCAAAGTTATTTCACACATAAGGAATGAAATTGTTTCATTGTTGCATAAGTTTCACAAAGAAAACCGCCTGTTCAACCTATACCACATTGAGAAGGACAGTGCTCTAAATAGGAACAAAGGAAACTGATGCTTGTCAGGCAGTATGATATTTCAAACTTTTAACCACATCCACCTAAAAAAGTTTTACCAAAAGCTTATTATAGAGCAGTGTTTTCTCCCTCTATGCCAAATTGCTCTAGCTAGTGGTGATATCGAGGACTGTTAGATGTGTTCTGCGCTATGATGTGTAGGACACTTCATCCCATCAACAATTAGTGTTTTGAAATCTTGACAGCACAACATCCATCTCTGCCATGCTTCCCAATTCGAAAACTAAAACAAGAGTCCGACTTTATTTATTTCATAAATGTACAAAAGAATTATGCCTTTATTATAGAACCTGTAATAAAGTAATTTATTTCCTCATTATATTACTCTTTTGTGGTTCTTTGACATTCACGTCATATATATATGTACAATCTAGTAAATTTACAAACATTCACATACATCGCTGTGTCCTTTGTCTAAATTTTGATGAATTGGTGAGTCCAATACCCCATGTCCAACATTGAAATGTGACATTCATGATTGTATCCACAGAGTAAATGTCCTATCTAAATAGATAAAAAGTTTTATTCAGCTACCTATTATGTATACAAGTCCAAGTCTTACAATGCATACAACCAATCTATACATGTAGAAAGGTCCTGATAAATTACAAAACAAACAAGATCCTTACGATAGATAACAAGAATTCGAAATAATAGACAATTGCAGGCTCTCATAATGCAGATTGGATTTAAATCAATGAAGTAAATCTATAAATAAATAATGACCTGATAGATCCATGAGTTGAACTGTTGATGAACTTCATCAACTAGCGCTCCACGCACGACCTTCAAGGGCACCTTTAATCATAATAAATAATATCAATTACTTACCAAATCGGAAAAGAATAAAAAAATGAATTATTATTATTATTATTATTATGACTTGGAATTTTAATAGGCTTTGAAAAGAGATACGGTGGCTATGATTTAACAAATTAGATGGCTTGAGATAGAGCTTAATGGCAAAAAAGATTTCATACACCCAACCCCAAATAGATGAGCTGGGTTTGTTAAATTTGTTTTGACTTTTATTTTATATTTTCTTTTCTTTTCCCACTTTATATAATAAGAGATTGGGAATTGGGCAAGCACACGACAATAAGAAAATAGATGGCTTACTGATCTTGAAACAACAGCAGCAGGGGCCCCATTAGGCCGAAAAATATATGCGCCAGAAGCCTGCAAGAGAGACCATATAAAATTATAGATGCTATGCCAAAAGGTACTGCATCAACTTGGATTTAGTTATAGACATAGTCCTGGTAATTACATACCTGGGAATCTGAGGAGTCACCTGCACTTGAACCATACCAGAGATAGCTTTGTTGTATTGGTAAATCAACCTATTAAATTGCAACAATCACTTCAAATATTATGGGCTAGACGAAAGGAAAGGAAGCCAGTCTTTGTGGGATGGATGGAGTATTTTTAGAACATAATCCATTGAATCTCCGTATTCATGTAAATAAGGAATCAAAGACTTTTAAAATAAAATTTAAAATTATATGTATTTATCACACTTGGGATTTTTACTGACCTTCCGTGCACAATAAAAATTATTGAACAGATTGCTGTAATACTCAATTGTATAATTTATAAATTTTTCATTCAGTACAACTTTCTTTCTTCTGAATATCGTTTCTCTTTAACAGAGAATACAAAATTTCATGGCTACCGTTTGGGAAATGCGAAACAACTTACCCCTGTTTTAGCATTAAACATCCGTTCAAGTTGTCCAGAGTTTAAAGAAAATGACATCTTCAAATTTCCTGGTCCAATTTCAATGGTGTCATTCTGTGGAGTGTCCATCACAGAGAGATGCCCAATTTTGCCTTTCCCTGTATCATTTTGGAGTATGAATGGAAGCACTTAAAATAGAATAAATTAGAAAAAAAGTTTCAATTACCACACACTCTGAATCAGTATAAGGTGATTAATGTTAGATGAGCTAGAAGCCTAGAAGGAGCCACACTAAATTTAAGTATAGCTCAAATAAACAGTAATTGCTCAGAAAATAAATATAGAGATAAATACAATGATATTCAAGATTAGTTATGGCCCACAAGGAGAAAAATATTGGAAATTTACCTGTTCCAGCCGCTTTAGAAATGAAGTATGTGTTCCAACCCAGAGGTGGCACAGATACTTGGAATAAAAGCCAGAACTTAGGGACTTGTTTCGATGACACTCCCAAGTAGGCCTCGGTATAGAAGTTTCTTAAGTTGCTTGTGACATTATCCAACCCTATATATTGTGCCTCAATGGTATTGCCCGTGGAATCTTGGACAACAAGATTGGCATCATTGACCTGGTAGAAGTGACCAGTTTCAGATGATATCAAAGATCATTGTGTAAATTCGCCAGTGGAATCCTCTTGCACTAAGATAATTGAAGAATAACTCGAGGATATACTCACCGGAATCCTAATAATGTCAGTACGATTCCATCCAAGTGGATTATACACCACTATAACCTGAAAGTAAACATATAAATGTAAAGTACCAAATTCCAGCAAAATTTATCTTAAAAAAAAAAAAAAAAAATTAGAAGAAAATAACAAGATTACCAAACTCTTCCCTTCTGGAATATCTTCCTCAGTTGGTGGGCAGAAACTTATGTTGAGTAATTGACACTGTTTGAAAAAATAAGGAAAAAGAAAAGGAAAACATAGCAGCATTAGATTAGAACGGGGAACAAGACCAACTGACTGTTGTCAGTAGCTACTATGAGCAACAATTTGATAAAAACTAGTGCAAAGTATCAGGAAAATATATATAAAGAAAAAAAAAAGCACATATTTAAGGTTATCATAGCACTTACAGCACTCATAATTTAGACAGGGAAAAAAATGGTGACCGTAAACATCACCTGGCTAAATGTCAGTGCAGGTGCTGTACAATCACCCCCTGATTTTGTATTAGCTAAGCATGACAAAGCAGAACTCACAACAGCTTCTGCCTATGGAAAAGTTATTGCATTCAAAAAAATATTAAAGGACATCAGTATAAAAGCACAATAATGCACGAGGCTAAATAACAATCAAAAAGTCAAAATCATAGGGAGTTTAGCTGCCAACCTCGGAAGCTCCAATAGCCAGTCTTTTTGCATAGTCATTAGTTGTATGTTGTTTAGCAGTGCCAGTGACAGCATCGTGGTGCTGTACAATTCCTAAGGCATCTCCTAAACTAAAAGTATTTGGACCTGTGGATCTTCTCCCAGCCAAAAATTCAAGTTGGCGTGCCGCCTATTTTCAGAAAAAACAAAAAAAAAAAAGATTCTCTCAGTCTATTTATTAAGTAAATTCAACTCATACATGAAGACCAGAAACAGATGAAGAAACTCCATCCAGGACGAGATCATACATAAAGGCCATCCTCTCATTACATGGTACACTTTTTTTTTTCTGTTTTTCTTTTTCGGTTTTGAAACATGGTACACACATTGTTTTAAAACCCGGACAGTTCATCGAACCGGAAAAGCTATCGAGTTAAGGGTCAACCGGTTGAACCCCGGGTTGAACTGTGACGTCATAAATATATTATTTATTTATTTATTAGAATAAAAGCTATAAATGATTCAAAATATAATTTTTTTAAATGTTTATACAATCAATTTATATATCTGAATTTATGTGCAGTCATCAAAATTGAAAATTGAAAATTACTATTGATCAATCTTTATTATATATATTTTTTAAAATGCAAGATAAGAATATTGTATTATTAAATTAGGTGTTTTGGTTTCTATTTGTTATTTGGGATTTTTTAAGACTAATTTGCCTTTTTAGCCTTCTTGGCTTTAAGAGATTTTAAAAATATTGGGACTATTTTAGTCATTTTAGCAACTTAAAAAAAAAAAAAAATGGGTTGACCGGTTTTTTAACCGGTTGAACCGCCGGGTTGAACGGTCTTTTTAAAAAATGGGTTTTTGTGGGTTAAACCAACCGGAGAAGGGACCGGTTCCCGGTTCAACCGGCCGGTCCGGTCCGAGTTTGATAATAATGGGTACACATTAAGTGATGTGGATCATGATGCACAAGGATAGGATTAGTTATTATTTATTTTTATTTTAGTTAAGCTATTTTTATTTGGTTGTAATTTCTTTTTATTAATTTCCCTGTAGAAGTAGAATTGTTTTAATTAGTTTCCTTTTAGGAGTAGTATTGTTTTCTATATAAAGGGAGTAAACCCTTTTTTTTGGGTAGACTTGATGATTAATAAATTTTTTCCCTAATTTATGATTTCTCCCTACTTTCTCTCTCTTTTTCTTTCTCTTTCTTTTCTTGGTACTCAAGTCTCATCATTAAGTGGTCAAGATCTGACCTTTAATGTGCCCAATTTCATGGTGTCTATATTTTCCAATTCTTGCGACCCTATTATCATCAGTAAACTTTCCTATGGACTACTCTACATATCCATTATCATGACCCTATTATCATCAGTAAACTTTCCTATGGACTACTCTATATATCCATTATCATGATATAAAAGACCAATATCACAGGTGGGACTTGGGAGAGAGTTACTCTCTGTCCTCATTGTGATTCAATACAACCCCAAAGACACAGCAGTTCTGATGTCATTACCAAATAATATCCACTCAGCATCCGAACATATCCCTTCAATGCCGGGCGGCTAGTAAAATAACCAGTCCAATATGCATTTGCCCTGTCTGCGTACCTGTAAGCAATCATCAGACAAATTATTCACTAAAACTTTATATTCTGTTCGTAAATATTTGAAAAAAAAAATGAAAAAAGAAAGAAAGAGGAAACAAGTAATGCTCAGTTGCTTACGGGAAATAATCATCAGTTTTCAGTGGCCATGATTCATTTGCTGCATGTTTTGCATCAGTGTAGATAGATGGAGTAGAATACAATGCATTCACTCGGCCATCCTGTAAAAGTAAAACTCACTTAAAATATGTAATGAACCTCCAATAGTTCCTTTCAATTAGGAATATCTAACTCAAATATAAATTTCAGTGCGGAACATGAAATGCAAGAACAATAAAACTTTCAGTTTCTATCAATATATAAACCTCCAACTGTATAAATTTTACTTTGACAGAATTCATATAGAATTGGGCCAAGATTGGGAAAACAAGGAAATTTTCAATCAAAGTCCAAGACATGATAAAGAAGATAATAAGTACATGCTCAAAAGTAAAAATACTATATAAAAAACAATCCATCCACATCGCACAATTCCATTGGGAAAAATGCATAGTGCTCAGCAATTCGGCATTAGGATATATAGAAATACAAAGTCGCATGCAAGAATTTTTTTTTTTCTAACATTCAAATACAACACAAAATCAAGCAAAAATGAAGGAAATATTTTGGAGAGAGAGGTAGGGTAGTGGATGAGAGGGAGTTTCTCCCGTGGCATTCACCCTTAATTGAAGCAACTAGATGTAATAACGAGTTCCTTTATCTAGAAGTTGTAATTTCTGGTTTGATATCCCCACAACTTAGAAACAGGATGTATCTGATCCATATGTGCAAACTTCTTGAGAACCATTTTTCATAATTGAGCCCTGAATTTGGGAGAGCTCTAACATACGGATAAATCTAATGGTCGGAAGCTCAAACAACCTGATGGGAAGAAAGCATAACCAGAAAATCACCAGCATTGTGAAAGAGAATAACGGTATCCTATTACAAACTCTACCTTGCTAACATAGTTAATTAATTTTTCTCATCAAAATCAACTGAGCTAACACAGTAAACTAACTTTTCTAATCACACCCTACCTTGTTAACATAGTGAATTAACTTGTCCATTTGCTTGAACCAAGACTCAGCATACTGGTATTGGAAGTCATCACCCATTGTCCACATAATATGGTTTGTACGTGTCACATTTGCCTGCATATCAAGAGGGTAGAAGTTATCATCAATCATATTCATAAAAATTCATCTTTAGTGACATGGATTGCTAAGCATTACTTCAAAAGAAAATACAAACCACAAATATTAAAAATTTAGGAAACGAAGAGTTTACTTGGGTCATAGCAGCATCAATAAAATCAGTAACTCGTTGCTCAACATTGTAGTCATATAGAAGAGGATTATCCTGCAGTTGTAACATGTAACAAATGAGGTGATAGAGTCAACAACAACATTAGACAATTTTTGGGCAAACTCATTCTTGTCAAGCATCAGAACCTGGACAGGCACGGAGTCGTCAAACACTTCAAAATGGAAACCATTTGGGGGACTGTAATGAACAGGAAAGGCATTGGTGAAGATCTGCAAGGGACTCAGACATATGAACAATGAATTCACCAAACCATTTAAAAGAAATTATCTGGAAACAGAAGAGGATCGGCAGTTCCATACCTGAGAAGAGGAACCAAAAGTTTTGGACCCACGCCATATAACCTCCAGAGATTTATCTTCTTTACGTTTTGCTCTGTCCTGATAATCAATCCTGGCAAAATGTACAGAATCGAAACCAAGCTACAAAAATGTAACCAGCCAAAACAGTGGGAGTCATTCACTAGCCAAAAATACAAAGTGGAAGTAAAAATAAATGGATAAAAAAAAAGGTTAAAAAATCAAAATATAACTCATGCATATGATGTTGTTCATTGTGTACCTCAGCACCAAATAGGTAAGCTTGCACTGCAGAGTGTCCGAACGGATCAATCTGCCATCCAGCACGAGGAATCTTGTTAAACTGGTTCTTTATCAAGCGATGACCAAGAGTCGTTTGGTCAATCATGTCTATGTAATGGCATGTTGCTTCATCGTGCATACACCAGCCACCATTTCTGAGCCAAACATGCATATTGATATTAATGTATGCTAGCTTAAACACAAATGCTTCTCAAACAAGAAATTGCTTACTAAATCCATACATGAATTCCAACTGGCCAACATCTACAAGTTTTCTCACTTGTTCTTGTATCTCTTCATTTTGTACTGCCCACCATCGTTGGAAAAATGCCTATTTTTCAGATTAAATTTTGTTAAGTACTGGTAACAAATTCCTCTAAAAAGAAAAGGAAATGATGGCGATTCTAGACAAAAAGAAGAATACTATATAATTTGATAGAGCTCATTCTCAATTGCATTTGCACATGAACATGTATAGCAGCCCAAGTATACCATAACAAACATAGAGGTGAATCATGCTATTTAATTGAGTTGAAAATCAATTACCATAATCTTATAACTCAAAAGTAATATATCCATAAATGAGCAAATTAAATTTGCAAATTCTTCAAATCCAAATAGAATTCACTTCCATTTAGATTTAATCCAAACATAACTAACAATAAAAACTTCAAATTTACTGGATTTACCTGTTCAACAAATACAAACTTTCTATTGGGATCACGCTGCAATGACTCCATAACAGAGTCCAGCACATTCTCAACACAGGCACCCTACACAAAACAGAAAAAAACATTTCGTCTTCATTATATTCTAAAAATGCCATCAAATTCACAACCAGCAAATATATATATATATATATATATACACACACACACACAGTTACACACACATATATATGACCTGGATACTGTTATTGGATCCAACAAAGTACTGATCGATAGTCTTCAGCCATCCGACATCGTCGTGAGAATGTGGAACCAAATGAACATTCAATTTCCCTTCAACTATACCAGCTCCAGTGTTGTATTTCATAAAACCGCCATTAACTGTCACAAGTGAACAAAGCAGAGCAAACAGGCATAGAAGATCTGGCACCGACGACATTGCTTGTTTCTCCATTTTTGTGTATCCCTAATTCATCTAATCTACGCAAATGGAGTTCCTATGGAATATATATATATATATATATATATATATATATATATATATATATAT